>LPNX010098958.1:204403-250774 GCA_001517045.1 Pseudotsuga menziesii | reverse complement strand
ATATATATATATATATATATAATTCATGCATTTCTCCGTAACCTACAATAAACAATAAGATGAAAATTGCAAAAAAGATAAAACTCTCCAGAATGAATAAATTCATGGTCTGTAAGGATGCTTCATTTTCATCTTCAACCTTGACTTAAAACATGCAACAACAATAAAATTCATAAGAAAATGCTTAGTTGTTTCATAAAAGTCTTCCCTTTGGTATTTTCCTAGATCGATGATAGCTCAATTGTTAGAAATATCACAGCTAAAAACTCAAGGCTGCAACACCTTGGATGGGTAAAGGATAGAAGATGGTTCCAAATTCTCTATGCTCAACTTGAGCCGTGAATAATTGACCAAATCTCACTTCCAAGTCGAAACTTATCATTGCAATCCTCAACATCCTCCTTGTATACGGCATCGACCCATAGTGGCTTTTATTGCATAACAGAAGAGCCTAACCGATCCAAGAAATCTGGCTTTGAATCCGCATCTGCTAAAACTAGTTGTTAATAGTCCACCAAAATTTGGGCCGAAACCAATTGACTCTTTAAAAGTAGCCTCAATTGAGCGGTTGGAAATGACACTAATCCAATAATGGTTGTTCCATAATAGATGACTACTCTCCTTGAATTTGGTTACTCATGTTTATTCGCCATGCTCTCATCACTATCTTGAGAGTGGCACGTATCCATTGTTGGAATATCTTCATGAGATCACGATGGTTTCATGTACCACTTGAAATCTATCCTCCAAGTTATATCCGAAGGGAACAAGCAGTTTTGTAACCCCGAGAAGTAAGTCACGTGATCCATTTTTGCTATACCAATTTCGGCTGTGTCTCTCTCCTGGCCGTTCCTTTACCCTACAGTTACCTTATCTCTCCTAGGCTTGATATTTGACTTGGAATATATAGTGCTGAGAATAGTTGGGATAATTTGTTCTAAATCCTGATAGAGAGGCTCGTGAGACAACAGGGTAGCCAAAGAAGTTTCTAGAGGTCGGTCTCTTGGCTTCGGCAAGACACAATGCTTGGATTCACTCGGGAATGGGTGGTGAGCTTAGTAGGTATTGCCTTCATTCCACATTTAATTACAAACGCCAGTGTGGATATAGAATAAATGGAACATGATAACTCTGAGGGGCGCTGCTGATGCAAATACTAGTGTTGAATTCCAAGATCGAACCGATGATTGGGATATTGATAGAAAATTGTTGAAGTCTGATTACAAAGTGGCATCTGGTTCTTAAGGTGACTTATAGAGGCACATATTGTAGTCAAGATGTTGCTATTAAAGTTATAAAGTCTGAACGTTTAGATACAGTTTTGTGCCGTGATTTTGCAGTACAATTTCAGAGTGGAGTGATGACTGCTTAGACAGGAACATATCGGTGGGTGGCTCCTGAGGTGATAGAGCACAAACCATACGATCGAAAAGCCGATGTATTCAGTTTTGGAATTGTTCTTTGGGAGCTTCTAACAGGGAAGCCTCCATATGATTACCTAACTCCATTACAAGCAGCTGTGGGTGTTGTTCAAAAGGGTTTGCGTACCACCATACGTAACCATACACATCCCACAACAATGACGACATCTCCAACTAATTCAATGCCTCCAACACTTTAAACATGGTCTTCAGCGAGTAACCTAGAAAACTTCGCAAAGATATTAAGGCTCAAAAGTTCTCCAATAAATGAAGACAATGGAGTTGTTGCATTAATCACATTGTGATGATGGAATGCATTACACCAGTATTAAATGATGCATGCCCATAATCTTAATCGAATGTTTTCCGTGGAATGATTTCTCCCAGGAATTGCATATCTCAACATCATCCACATTCTCCCTCATAGCGCGATCAGCTGAGTAGTCATTCCCTCAGAAATTAGCAGTCGTCCTTATCGAACTCCAGAAATCTCTTTTAATTTCAGTACCTTGTTAACAGAACCGGCCACTTTCAGTTTTAATATTCCATCAAAACCGGCAGCTGCTAAGCCTCTTAAATATACAAAGACAGTTGTGGTCGATGGTATTGGAAAAGTTTATGTAGGAAAACTATTGAAAATCCCAAGTGACCGACTAGAAGTTGCCTTCGACGTGAAGATGAGGGTGATCACTTATTTAAAAGTAGTCATTCGGAGGGTAGGTGATGGAATCCCTTTTTGTACCTACAATTTGTTTATCAAAATCTGATTAAGAATGAGTTGGATGAAGAAATCAAGCTGAATACTGTGTGTTTGCAAGAAGAAGAAATGACTGGTTCAGTTCAGTTGTTGTTCTGTTCACCCAGCATTGAGAGATATCATTCCCATGCAGCTATCCACACACTCCAAATCGCCTGTTATTAGAGGCTTCATAATTTTTAACGTGGGGCGTCCTATTATGATTGGTCAGTGATGATTTTTCATTTAACTTCATGGCCCTTTTTCGCAGGAGTTGCATTTAAGATGGAAACTTTGGTTGAGCGGTTGCTCACACCCATCTATGATTCATTGCCCCATATTCGTTGATATAAATCACATTTTGGAGGGATGAGTAATGAACAACTTGCATATCACCCAGGAGATGGTCTGAATATGAATGGCATCAACAAAACGTGATCCTTATGCCATTTCAGAAGATTTGTATCCTTCCACTGAATTGCGGAGAGAACAAGTGCTTGCTGATGATTTTGTTGAATTGATTGAGGATTTGCTCAATATCTTGGAAATTCAATCCACACATCAATTGTTAGATCAAGCAACATCTTTAGATCAATATATCACACTTCGCCAGCCTTATTGTTTCTGTGTAATTCTTCATGTAAAGCATGTAATGAATTTGTTGGGTTTGCTGAAATGGTTAAGAGCACATGGTGCTATACTAATCATGGACAAGAGTACATGATAAATGCAACTCAATGCAAAGGATAATGCACCAAGTATTTTTATGTTTGAACCTGAAGATGTTGTTCCACACGGTGATACTTATCTTGTTGTAGAACCTGTTCCCATGCCTTTTCCAGATTTTAATATTAGTAGAACAGAATATTATAATCACTCAAGATTATGGAAAAGTCGATGACTCTCAATATCTACTATGCAATCACACAGTTTCATGATCACAGAAGGAAGTGGACCAGTCTTAACTCCACAAAAAAGAGGAAGGAGAGGAATGACTACATACACGAGGATGAAAGATCAGAACCTTGGGATGGAGCAGATCGACACTTATGGGGCAGGTATGCATTTATTTTATATTGACGATGGTTTATGCAGGATCCAACAAGTGTTGCAGCCGGTTGTTGCAGCTAAGTTATAACTATTAAAAATTTTAGATTATGAATGTTTTGTTTGCCATTTTTATTTTTATTCCTTTTGCTTTGGTATGTAAAAAAAAAATACAAAAATTATAAAACCATGAAAAGAAAAAAAAAGACATTATAAAAATAAAAATAATAATAAAATTTAAAAACAAAAAAAATTAAAAAAAACATTCAAATTTACAATTGCAATTGGACATTCTAATTTCCTGTATATTGAACATGTTATTATGATTTTCCCCAAGTTGTTTCATGGAGTCACTTTAGCAGTAATTGACGATGAAACAAGTGCACAACGAAAATAGCTATAAAAACACATTTTATTTTTTTCATTTGCCACATTCATGCTTATTTTTTCATTTCCATGTAGGATTTGTACTAAGTTTTCAGGTTTCACAGACGATCACATTTTGCTGTTGAGTGACATTTTCAAGAATCACAAAACTTTTGATAAACATGCTTTGATAGACAGCCTGAAGGAGTTGTTACTCATGATGTTTGCTGATAAACATCATAACCTTGGTTGTTTCATAGAAACCATTCATAAACTCATTTTTGTCATGATTGTTTATCCATATTTCTCCTTCAGAGCATTTTCATCATCCATGTCTTGAAGTCCACTTTCCATCGCTTTATCTATCATGACTTCACACATGCCTATCTTTATGAATTGAATACATCCCTTTATCTTTTTCAGTTCATTTTTTCCATCTTTTTCCATTCAAGTTTGCTTTCTGAATAAAACTAGCTCCCTTTCCATGACTACATGGCCTTGCCATAACCACTGCTTGACTATGAGATCTTTTCACATATAGTCCTACCAATATTTTTGTACGAGCTCACGTTGACTAATGTGGGATTCCTTAAGTCTCACCTTTCAACAAGTCATTCCAAATCGACCTCAGCACCTTATCTAGGATATAGAATAGAGTTCATTTTGAGTACCTAGAGGCTTGCACGCCTTAATGGAAAGTTCTCTCGCTGCAAATCATGGAAATACATCAACATCCCTTGATCGTCAGAGATTGCATGTGGATCGACATCAACACATCCATTCGCACTTCGCGAGATGTACTCGGGTACCTTGGCACTCATTGACATCATTGGTGAGTCTGCCTTGCATTAGTTAACGACATTCATCAATGGCCGATAATCCAATGATTTCTCTTCATGCTCGACCTCAACACATACATTTGTATGATTAGAACTGTACCATTGAGTTTTGTAGCAAGTGAAGAATATACATTCTTTCTCATGACTCTATCAACAGTTGCAGATGCATGACTTCATATCTATGAGAGTATCACAGTTCCACTTTCCTCCTTCCACTTTTTCCATCATTTATCAACAGCAGTTGATATTCCTCGACTTCACATTACAGCAGTTCCGGTAGTTACAACTGCAACAGCATTTACAATTACATTTTTACCCTGCAGCAGTGACATATTCTCCATGATTTAGCAGCAACTGTTTCGATTCCTTCACTGATCCAGCAGTTACAGCCGTAGTATCAATGACATATTCCACGATCCATCGGCATCAACTACGTTCCTATTGCATCATTAATCTACTTTTTGGGTAAGTGGAGGTATGTTGTTTTCTAAACTTTAATCATGCAATTCCTTACATGCTAGCAATGAATAATTTGGAAAATTGCCTCATCATGATCCATTTCCTTTTTCACTTCCATGACCTGCACCAAGTTGCATGGGGACATGCAACCAATTCAGTTGGGGCGGGGGAACTATATTCACTACATATTCACTACCATTATCCCATTTTTTTATTATCTTATTTGACATTCATCAACATTTCTTTTCCAACAACACTTTGCCATACTTTTCTTCATACACATTGATATACATATTGCCATGATTCATAAAGATAAATAAAAGGCTTCTTATGCACAATGATGTTTTCTATACATATTGATAGCTTATAATTTACAGTGAGTGTATGGTTAAATTAAAATTGCAGCTAGAAAATAGATAACGAAATGAATGTTGTTAACACAAGAATCAACATTCTTTGTATTCATGGTTGTCACACAAGAACCAACCATAAGAAAAAGACAGATGTTACTCATGTATCTCACACCATGGAAACATTCGTTGTTAAAAAGACATTATCAATCAAAGCCATAGTTCAGATGCCAAATTTTTTTAAGAATATCCATGCAAGGTTGCATGAGGACATGCAACAACTTCAGTTGGGGAGGATGTTGAGACTCATAAATGTCATATTTTCATCCACTTTACCGTTCTCTATTCCCCACATTTCATCGCCCATTAACCTTTCATTATACCATTTCCATACATATATTTGGGTTTTCACCGTATTATGTTCCACTTTATTCATTTTAGTATTATAAGTGAATTTATGATTAAATATTAGAAATTAACATGTTTTTCACTAATATCTCAAATATGGATGATCTTTGTGATATGTAGGAATATGTGAAGGATTAATTCAAAGAAAAGACTTCTCGAATATCTCCTCCACCATTTCAAGGAGATAGTTATTCAAAGAATATTCCAAGGAGAAGATCATGGATATTTGGTTGGCATATCCTATCTAAGATTTATGAGAGACATGTGGAGAATTTGCCAGAGACATGTGGAGAATTTGTGAGAGAGATGTGGAGGATTTGAAGGGATCATATCTTGTAATAATAGAAAATTAGTTGAAAGTGGTTGAGAGAATAATGGATCTATCATTATGAGATGGTTATCTTCTTCTCAAAGAAATTCATGTATAAAAGAGAGGGCTCTCTCTTCATTTGGGGGATTCAGAGATATATAGTAGATTAGGTGAAGATTAGTCTCAGATTGTAAAAGTTAGTCTTGAATTTGTAATATGGAGAAGAGAATTCTTAGCTTTTGTTCATAATGCTTTCATGCTTTGTCATTGATTCTTGTGATGTAAATTAAGATTGATTTGTTGTTAATGTGAGCTCACATTGTCTTGTTTCTCTTCATATGTTGTCATTCTTTTATGAAAATTACTTTCATCCATGTGTTTCATCTTCCAGCATTAGATTAGCAGTTGTGTGTTTCAGCTTAAGGGTGGATTAGATTAGAAATTAGAAACTAGAAAGTGGGGTTAGATTAGTTGAATTTCACTTCAGTCCTACATATACTTTGCATGTGCCTTATAAGCCTATGAACCTCAGATTGACAAATTAAATAGTTAGCAAAATACTACAGCAGAATTAAATGACAATATTTCCGCCTAATAGTATTATGGTTCCCATGCCAAGATTTTTTTATGGTTGAGAGTCCCTAAGTAGCCCCGTATTGTCATTAAGATGAAGCCTCATCACTCTATCCAACTCTTATTCTGGCCATTTACCCACGGAACTCTCACACTTTTACATTTTCTCATATTGCATTCATATATAGTTACTTACTCTTTTGAGTTAATGCTCATTGCAGTAATCCTCTATCCTCTTACCTCCAATGCGTTCCTCTAATCCCAATCACCTTTCTTATATATAGTAGTCACATCTTGCTACCCTTACCTAAGAAGATATGCTTCAATCCTGAATCCACATCTTGCACATCCTTTTTTGTATTTTTTGCATAGGTATGTTTCATGCGCTTAGAACATAGTTTCCTTCCCATGTGACACTAATATTCTCCAACTTATTATAGCATGCTTTCATTCCTGTCTAGGCTCTAACAATATGAAAAAAGATTTAAAAAAATAGAAGCTTTAAAAAGAGAGGAAAGGAAAATCTCTCCAATGTCTATTTAACAGTGCTAGCAAGTCGAGTCATTTTGAACGTAGCACTAGTTTTGAGTCTATCAACAAGTTGGGTTATAGTATTTAGCCTTAGGATTTCAAAATTGATCGTAGAGTTATTACTCCTCCACTTGGTTACTCTTCAAATAATATGGAGAATATGTCAATCTTTTCTACGCTACATATTTATATCTTTAATCCTTTTGCATCGAAAGAGTCCCAAGTATTGTTGTGTTGTGCTCACTATTAAATGATATAGACCATGTCAGTCATTCTGTAGTTTCCTTGACCTGATGTGTCGGTTATTCCCTAGTGTCATTTTGTTATCATCATGTATCATTAAACTAGGTATTTGGACTTGTGCTTGTGTGGAAGGCCTCCATTAACTTCTCACATGTGGGTTATGTATTATCAATGATGACTCATATGCTCTAAGGCATTAACCTAGAGTCATAGCATCCTATCCTAGCTCTGTTTAAATCACTGTCAAGTAAACTTGCACTCAACAGAGACAATTCATCATTGGTCATTGATTGAATGATTTCCCTTAATGTTTGATGTCAAGAAATCTATTCATATTTCAAGATTCTTGTTGTACCTTGGATTCCATTTTCATCATTGGTGGAAGTACCTGCCCCTTCCCCTGTCAATAGATTTCATTATTGGTTGTTTCTCATGGGGTCTCTTTCATGCACTATTTACATTTGGTGCATGTAGAATACATACTTGGTGATCCATTCTACAGAACTTTGTCCCAGTAAACCTTGATATTTCCTAGTGTTGGATGATGGGGAAATCCTTAATGCCTCCCTTCCAATGAGTCTCTTCCCATCGAATTCAACTCATTATGCTCTGGGAAAGAGGTCTAAAGTCTTTATAGTACCTTTGTTCTTGCAATCATCTATGGCAAGTTCTCTCACTCTTAGGTGGTGGGAATACATTAATGTTTTTTCTATAGATTCAACATGTGTGCGACTCCAAGACATCTATGCACACTTGTTAGAATGTACTGGGTACCTTGGTGTCCATTATCATCATCGATGGGTTACCTCTCGTGTCAATTTTTTTTTAAATAAACAAAATTAAAAATTAAAACACAAAAATAAAAGCTTAAAATATATATATTTAAAAATAAATATAAAAAAATAAAATATTAAAAAAAAGTAAGCAAAATCAAAACTAAATAATTTTTTTGAAAACTAAATAAAAAATTAATTTAAAAACTACAATTATTATAAAATTATAAATGAAAAAAAATGGAAAAACTAAACAAAATCACATTAAGTAAAAATATTTAAAATTAAAAAACTAAAAATTAAAAATTAAAAAATGAAATAAATTAAAAAAGAAACAAAAATTAAAAATAATATAACATAAATTAAGTTTTAAAAACAAAAAAATGCATACACTTTGGGGGCATTCAATTCTCGGAATTTAGTTTCCACTCCCCTCTCCCCTCGTCTCCCTCACTCTCCCCTCCCTCCCCTTCCCTCTTGCAGGCCCTCCCCCTTGCCCACTACCCTCTTCTCCACTCCTCTCCCCTCTCCCCTCCCTCCCCTCTCACCTTCCTCCCCACATCATGTCTAAATAACATCACATTTCATTAGTTTAAGCAGAAATTCTATGAATCAATAATGGAGAGAGGAAATTGAATGTGAGTATAAGAATTAATGAAGAGAAAGTGAGGCATATCTAAATCAGATAGTAAGCAATAGAAATTGCAATGAGCTTAGTTTATTTCTTACTATGTTTGTCAGTTGTAAATAATAACTCATACGAACATAATGTTACTAAAAAATTGTATTCCTGGCCATTCACCATTAGTTTGATCATGATTTCAACTATGTATTACTTTGTTTAATAACATAATGAGATTCCATATAATAAAAAATTTCTTCAGAACTAGCTTGTAAAAATAAAGGTAAAAGACTGATCACAAATAACATGTATTTCTTGACTTCCTGAATGCGATATTGTAACAAGTATTGCTTAGGATTGTAACTAGGATGGAGATATTTATTTTATACTACCCTTTCTGACCTCACAAACTAGAGGGCATACATTATATAGCTCAAATCAACACTTATCTGTATATGACAACAATATAAAGCATGACACTTTAAGTGTCACTGTTCATTCACAACAACAAAAAAAATTATGGATTAAAGAGCCTTTGATTTTAGCTCCATTGTTATGGCCCTAAACATTCAAGTGAAACCTCATCCATTCCCCAATACCTGAAAGTTGTAATCCTAAAAAAATAGCATATTCACAGCTAATGTTCATGTAGACTATGAATCATTCGCACTTCCCCCTTTAACGAAGCATGAATATAAGAAAAAGGTGCACTCGCAACTTGCACAATATTTGGAAGGGAACCATTTGCTTCTTCCCTTGTATTAGGTGTCAATTCAATAAAAAATATGAAAATACATATATAAATTCAAAAAAGAGGGAATTATGAAAATTTCAAAAACCACCTGCTTGGTTACAACTTCCCCAAATATTTGGTAATTGTTCCTAAATTCCTTCGTCAACTATAAGAAAGGTTGGAATGAGTCGAATGGGGGAGGACCTTTCATAGTAATTTAATGTTGGAGAAATTTCTTACTCTTTATTCTCCTTTCCCTTCCTATCATTGATCGTTATCACTGATCTTTATATCCATGTGTGTTGAAACTAATTCACTCAAGTGGTTTACACCCCTTTTCATTCAAATATTTGGAGTGGGATTTATGGAGAGCATGAGAAGGAGTGACCTAGAGCTCTAGATTCCATAAGGTGTTGATCAGAAGAATGTTTAATTTGTACTTTTTCTGTTGTTTAATGAATATTGAGCATATTTCCCTTCCCTATATTATGTGTTAACCATTGTATGAGATTTGACAACTGTAATTATTGTACCTTGATTAGAATTTGATCTACTCATTCCATATTCATGTCATGTTTTTATTTCAATAATATATTTTGTTGCAAAATTCATTTGAGGAAGGTATGTTGTTTGTGTTGCAAGGCCTTGGATTGATAGGAAGGAGTAGATATGAAGGAGACAAGGGAGTGACTAGGATCAACCTTCATAAATAAGGTACATAAAGTTATTTTCTTTTATCCTTTAGTGTAGATTTGCTTGATGTTAATTTTAACTTAGGAGTCTGATATACTTGCAAATAAATTCTTATAAGTTATTCTACTTCAAACCAACACATTGGTGACATAACCCCGGTCATTGGAAATTTTCCTTAACAACAATCTCTCCCCACCCATACCCTCACCCCCACCCTCATTATCATCTCTCCCCATAGTCATCCTCATAATGTGTTTGAATTATGTTTCCTTTGATACCAACACCCCCCCTCACCCTCATTAGTATCCCCCTATTCCACCACCATCATAATGTGTTTACTCTAATATCTATCCCCACCCCCACCCTTACACTAATTATCATTCCTACCCACCGCCACTCTCATAGTGAGTTGAAATGTTTTTCTTCTAATTCCCCTCTCCCCCCCAACCCTCACCCTCATTATTGTCTCCCTATATTGTCACCCTCATAATGAGTGTGAAATGTCTTTCTTCAAATACCTATCCACCCTCTAGTGTAAAATGTATTTCCTCGAATAACCTTCCCCCCACCACCCTTCCTCTAATATATCCCCTAACCTTCACCCTCATTATTATGAGTGCGGGGATGATGGGAGATATTAGAAGAAACAAATACCCCACTCTCATTAATATTTTATTTCATTTGGGTAAATGATATTATACTTACTTTTATAGTGTTATGATTCCTTATAAGCATACAAACAATTGCTTCCTTTGTTATGTGTATAGTAAGGATGGGAGAGGAGGGAGACATTAAAGGAAACACATTGTATTTAATTTATATCATATGTATTTTCATAATGCTATAGTTTTTCTTAATGCATATAAGCAATTGTGTACACTAGGTGGTTAAAAACACATTTCATTATTGTGTACAGTGATCAAAAATACATTTGGTAAAAATATACACCATGACAATAAAATTATTTACTTCAGCATTATCATATACACCATGGCCATTGAAATTGTTAGATACTTTCTTATCAATTAAAAAGAGTGACAAAACGAAGAAAAGTTTTAGAAAAACTAAACACCATGCGATTCGAATCCAAATCAACATTACATATGATTACCTCTGCATAACTAACCAACAACTGGGATCACATAAATACACTATATATAGAAATATGCCATAATTTATACATTTCAAATATTTAATTTTTAAAATAATAAGATAGTATATACATTTTAAATATTTATTAATAATACAATAATTTATTACAACATTCAATTCATATTATTTATTAAATTTTTTTCCAAAAAAAAAACTACAATTTATTATTCATTTCACATCAAAATTACAAAGATTCATCCATAAAATACATTACTAATCCCAAACATATTACTCCCACTTAGGATCCAAACATACATCAAAAGCCCCCCAAAAAAACAGTCTAAGGCTATATCCCACTAACCTAACCTCTAGAAAGTACATCCTTTTCTTAAAAGCCATGTTTATGTTATGTTTATTCTATTGACCAAACTTAGATGACCAATTTTGTTCATCCTACACGTGCCCAACTTAGAGTTCCATCAGCACACATCAATGTCATTGAGACCTTTGAAATCGCTGGCAATTGGCAATGCCAACGTGGCATTTGGTCCTTCAACACTGTGAACATAATTAATATTTCAATAACATTTTACGGACCACTACGTGTCAACGTGGCATTTGGTCACTCGAGACCGTGATATTAAAAGAAAAGGTTGATATTGTAAGAGCCATTGAAGTAAAAGTTCAATGAAGATTACATTGATTTGATGTAAGAAGTGGATTTTAAAGGGATCCTTTGCATCCTTAACCAGATATTTTTTCATCAAAGCCTTTCCCCCTACTTTTACAAATTTGTGTTTACAAATAAGAGACAAGTCACACATTCTGAAAGCTGTACTATTTACAAATAAGAGACAAGTCACAAATTCTGAAAGCTGCTCAATTATCCTCTTCATTTGTGTAGCACAAATGGTTTCTTTGTCGTTTCTTTCTATCTAATTGTACTCTTCCAAAACTTTTTCAAACTTTCCCTTTCCCCATTAACCTTATCCTTGTCAAAAGGATTTTTCTCCATTAACCTTATCCTTATCATCTTCATCTTTATCTTTAACATAACCTTATCCTTGTCAAAAGGATTTTGCTCCATTAACCTTATCCTCATCCTTATCGTCTTTATCTTTAACACATCCTTATCGTCTTTATCTTATCTTTAACATGTCTTTAACATATCCTTATCGTCTTTATCTTATCTTTAACATGTTATTTAGATTTTCAAATTAATTTTTTTTTCCATTCTCGTGAGATAGATTTTCTTATCCATGTATCTTACGTGACCAATCTCCTATCATTTTCTCGTGATATAGATTTTCTTATCCATGTATCTTATGTGACCAATCTCCTATGATGAAAATCTATTTCCATAAATAATTTTAAAGTGAATTATCGAACCAACAAAGGACTTCTTGAATCACAATTTCTTTTTCAAAAATCCTTATAAACCTAAATTGAGGTTAACAGTTTTAAATATAAGACATAGTTCCTACCTTAACATGTGCGAAGAACATTTGTACTTGTTGATTTTTGTATGCAAGTGACACATCGATATTATAAATGTTTCTTTATAGGAAAGAAATGTATTCACCTATCTTTAAGCTTATCATGATAATTAATTGTGAAGCCAAATTAATTGGTCAGAGTCGAAATCAAGTAGTTAAATAAAATGCAATTGGGAATTGTAGAAAGCAATGCAATATTACGGTCTTACCAAAGTATTTGATGAGAACATGTAAGGAAGGCATGATCTATTGGAAGGCTTAATATAGATACAAAGAGAAAAAAAAAATGCATTGAATTATGTAGAGGTAGAGGTGTAATAAATTTGAAAAGGTGAGACCTAGATGATTCACTTAGCAATGATTTGTTAGGGAAAATAGGCAAAGAAAATGTTTTTAAAACACATGTCCCCAATAAAGTGGATTTTGTATAATATTTTAATCCAAGAAAGAAGAGGTAGAGAAATAAATAGGACTTGTTGATTCCAAAAGCATTGTGCACAAAAGATGGGAATATTCAAGTATACAACTATAGAGACTCGTGATATTTAGCATATTTTGTCTTTGTTAATGTTTATTAAATGGCTTATTTTGAATAAGCCAACCATGAAATCCTACCATGTAGGGGATGAAAAAATGTAATTCTTTTTTATCGCATACTAATACAAAACTAAGGGTGGAAAGTGTGAGGGGAACATAATGATTTGGAAGGAAATTTAGCATCTTTATTGTTTGGGTGATAGGGATATTAAAAATCAGTGAGGGGAAGGTTTTATCTTAGTCCAAGGCCTTGCAATTATGGAAGGCGAAGGAATTCAATGAGTATTAGTAACTAGGTCTTTGAATCTATTAATTAAAGCATTCCATCTAAGAAATACTGTCTAAAGAAATTAAGTAGATATCCAAGACATGAAGCATATTGAGTACTTTCATATTCCCCAAATTCAAAACTAATTAGACTAATTTATTTGCTCAAGCAAATAAATTAGTCTAATTAGTGGAAGGTGTGTGTGTACTGTGTGTGTGAGAGAGAGAGGGGGGGGTGTCAATCTCATTTACACGAGCATAACTTAATTTTATTTATGGATCATTCTCTACACAACAAAACATGGCACCTCATGTAAATCAGTCAGAGTCAAGGGTTAAAGTAACAAAATACTTGCCATTCATCCATGCTTGTGGTTCTATGGTGGATGGTAATGGATGTGTGATGGTGGTCAATGAGAATGAATGTGCTATATCATTTTTCATGTTTTAGAATTAGGGTGAATATTATCCCCTCCCCTTTGATATCCCTCAAAGTTGGCAAACATGCTTTATTTCAGATTTTCCTGAGATTAGTTCAAGTAATTTGATCCTAGTTGTGAACCCTTTGCAAGCAATTTTTTTGTGGGAACCCCTTGGCCTGGTGGGTAAGTGGGCATGGGTGTGAGGAAAACACTCTCAGTCCATCATTTACTAGTGCATTGGTTTTTTAGTTTCATTGGATCAAGGGTAGTGTTTACGTGAAATGTGGGAGATATACTCAGAGCATCACATTGTGGTGTGAACTAAATGGTTCATTGTCATTGTAGATGGGAATGTTGTATTCTTAAACATGGTTCAATGTGGCTACGAACAAATGATAAGGAAATAATCAAAGCTTAATGTAGTGTCATGGAATGGACATTGTGATGGATATTGGAAAAAAAAACGTTTACTAACCAAATCAAGTATGAAAAAAACGCTAGGGAAACCTACATAGTTCATCCCTTTCTTCCATTATGATAATGGAAAAAAATGTTTAATACAATCAAGGATAATCGTTCAACCAAGAATAGAGAGGGAAAGATACATGAGTAAAGAATATGACAAACATAATATATATGATGGGCCTTAATGTGAGATATGATATAGAGTTGAATAAAGATACTACAAATAGAGTAAGGTAAAATAAGCTATTCAAGGAGAAAATAGATTTAAGAATTTAAAAAGTGGAATTCCAACATCAATTAAGGAAATAAGAAGAATGAATGCATGAACTTTCTAATTGCAACATATGCTCATTGATATCGTATTCCATTATTGCAAGTCAGAGAAGGCTACAAATAATTTTTTTTACAAATTCATGAACAACTTACATCTAATAATCCTTGCTCTACCTTTTAAAAATGTTGTCCAGGACGACACTAAAAGAAGCCACATGCTCCAGACTTGTGCAGCCACCTTTATTAATCCTCTTAATGATGACCATATAATTTAGAATTTGGTGCCAACCATTGACTCAAAGACATAGGATTGTTGCAAAAATTGCTTTGTTTTCATCTCATCAACAACAACAACAGCAAAACACTCTACTTTGGTGCAAAGTAGATTCATTGCTTAACACCCTCTTTTGTTTTTTTCCCCTTGTTCATTGTCCAATAGCATTGGATTTGTTCTTCATCATAGGCTTCAATAAAAAAATTGCTTCAACTCTTGTGATTTGCAACCACAAATTGCAAACAAGTCTTGTTGCAACCATCACTTTGCTTGTTAATATTATAGTCAAAATGTTCAAAACTAGGATAGATTTTGCTTACTGGCACATAATCAAAATTCCACCTATATCTTTCACTCCAAAAAGGTCTTTTCACTCTTGCATGTATGATCCAACTTGAAGCATTTCTTGCATTACAACAGATTTCATAGTGCAAGCCTATAACTCTACTCACAACACTCTTTCTACTCTTCTTACAACGATTACTATTGCAATGTCTCTTTTCTTTTTTCCCCTTGTCTAGTAACAATTGGCCAATGGATGCATTGCACATTAGCAATGTAACTAGTCATAGTGCTTTGATTTTGAATTGAAGTATTGTTCAAATAAAAAATAAATAATCACATAATTCAATTTCAAAATATGTTGATATTATATTCCTTGTTTGTGGTCATCTAGTGTGTGACGTTGGCAGATACAAGGAATATTCAGAGAAAGAAATGCATTTGCACCTCCATGATGATGCATTTGTGTTGAATGTAAATAGAAACTAATTCAAAGTTGTGTGGTCTATGCATTCTCCAAACATTAAATGACAACTATTTATGCAAATAACATGGAGTTCAATTTAGACACAGATGATGGACTAATAGAATGCACGGTGTGCAACTCGCAGTTAAAAGAGTGTCGTCCATAAGTAGCAATATTTCATTTGAAGAACATTCAAAAAGCATATCGTTAATAGTTTTCAATCTATGAAGGTTCTCACAAGAAGGGATTTTTACATTGGCCCTGGATAACTGAAACATCAATTTGAAAGAAAAAAATTACTTCTAGGCACACAAACCCATGTTCTATTTTGAACAGTTCAAGTTACTTATTTAATACTTCTAACCTCTAGAAAATGTGTTTTGAAAATATTATTATGTTGCACTAGATACAAAGACAAACACTTTGTTGTTTCTCTAGTTTACATTAATACTTTGTAGTTTCAAAACATTCAGTGTTTATATAAAATAATTTATAATTAGTTTTCCATTCATGGAATTGGTCTTCTTTAATGATCAATAGAATGCAAATTTCTTATTATTGCACATGTTTAAAATATTTTTCTAATCACTTATTATTAAATGGTTTTCACAAAGTTCTGGTACAATTTTGGATTTGACTATGTCTTGCCAAATTCAGCTATGTTTCAATGCAACTCTCCATTTTTATTTTCCTTAATTTTGTGAGTTTGCAACAAACATAAAAACCCAACAAAGCTAAAGATACAAAATCCCAGTCATTGGAATATCCATAGGAAGACCAACATATAATACTCTGCCAAATATCCATTATCATAGTAGACAACATAGTGAAATTAAATTATGATTCTCACTATACACTAGCTTCAACCCAATAACTAAAGATGGGAGCATTCTAGTAGTTATTTATACCAAACTTGATTTTAATGTCCATTTACTATTGTTGGGTACATTTAATTTTCTATAGACTTGATTTCAGGGTTGCTATGACATACGAGTTTTTTTAGATATTCGATTACTGACTTGGAAGTGTGTCTCTATCATTGACTATTGGGTATATTAACTCAGATTCTATTTTAAACTTTTCAAGTTTCCTATTCAATAGTTCTCACCCCTAAAACCCATGGTTTGAAAACTCTTCATTATTCATGCAATTTATATTAATACCTTGTAGTTTTGAAACATTCAATGTTTGACTAACTCGAAATATAATCAACTTTTGATTGATTAACTCATCCTTATTTAATAATCGATAGAGTGCAGACTTGATATTGCATGTGTTTAAAACAATTTCATGAATGCTTTTTTCTTAAACACTTCTCACAAAATCCTAATATAGCTTTGACTTACACTATATCTTTGCAAATTCATCTATGTTTCAATGGAACTTTACATTTTGATTTTCCAACCTTTTGTGAGTTTGCAACTAACATGGGAACTTAACAAATCTAACAATAAAAATTCTAATAGTTAGAATCTCCATAAGAAGACCAACCTAAAATACTTGGCCACATATTCATTATCGTAGCAAAAAAAATAGTGAAATCAAATTATGATTCTCACTATACATTAGCTTCAACCCGCTAAATAAATGTGAAAGAACTTTAGTAGCTAGTTATACCAAATTGATTTAAGTGTTATTTTTCTATCATTGGGTACATTCAAATAGTTGTAGGCTTAACTTGGGATCTATATAAGATGTTTCATTTTTAAATTAGTGAATACTAAGTTGGAATTTCTTCTGTATTGTTATAGCTCCAAGCTGCTCATTCCAACAAGTTCACATTCTAGAAACTTGTCTATTTTTTTACTCTAGTCTTGCAACTATAAGTTGTCTTACGATTAGCATTCTTTATTGTAATTTGACACTATCTCTTTGAATGGAGGATTCTAGATTTGTTAATTGGAATTATCTATATATCATAGAGGTGTTAATTTGTTTCTTATCAACTTGGGAACTATATAAGATTTCCTTTTTAAATCCTTGATTACGGAGGTGGAAATTTTATGTATCGTTGTAGCGTTGTTGGAGGAGCTAGTCGACTAAGCCAACTAGACTCGTTAGTTGAATAATTGTAGATTAGCTCGACCTCATAGGTCATGTCAGTTGGTTGAACTGACATATAGTTTCTGTAACTATTTTGTAAACATATATATAGTTTGTTGAGCTAGATAAATACTTGGTTTGGTTTATTGCATGAACCCACATGTGTACTTGAGTAATAAAATGTGTTTTCCTATCTACCATTATTGTATATGTTCTGTTATTGTTATATGATTATTTATGTGTATCATTGGTAACCTCGCAATTTGATTTATTAAAACATTGGTTCTATTGTTGGTGTTATATATACTGGATTAAATGACTATGACTAGATGATCTCATAGCAGGAGATTAAGAATTGGTGGGAATGTAAGATTGTGAATTATTTGCAGAATTACGCTAAAAGAAACATAATGACTATTGCACAAGCAAAGGAGATTTTTTTTGTTGAAATGCGTGACATTTTTTTCGAGTCTGTACCTCAGCCTCTGAAAAAGATATCTAATGAAACAACCAGTAGGAAATAAAGATCAACAGTTACTCCATAAGTTAACAAGGGTAGTTCGCACAAATTTGTCAGAGTGGTTCAAAATAATTGTTGACGAGTTCTATGAGGAGAGAGCAGTCAACGAAATAGTCTATGTCGACAATATCAAAGAGATATTCTACATTGACCTCACTGAACAGTTTCGTGTTCGTTACCGACACTTCTGTTTAAGTTCTTGGTACAAGGGACCTGTTCAAATTGTCGAACCTCGTCCACTACTGATAACTCTGCCATATAACACAAACTGGGAGGCCAAATAGAAGGAGTGGGAGAGATTTTTTCAAGAAAGAGAGTGGGAGTACTTATTCAACAAATAGATAGTTCCACTCGGGATTTCTAAAATAGTTTAGGTCGACTACGGGGGGTTAGTTGGTCATGTTCTATAGTAGAGTAGAGAAATTCTAGTCAACTTCTGAAGAAAAAAACGACACCAGCGATGAAAAGTTAGGACAAAAAGGAGAAAACTAGAACAGTTACTCACAAAAGCACTCCGAATATATGTAAAATAGAATGGGAGAAGAGGAGAAAGAGAATGGAAGATATTAGAGAGCATGTTGGTGTGCACCAATAAGGGAGAATGACGGAACAAGAAGGAAATCTTCCAGAGTCGGGTCATGATCGACATGAAGAGGGCATCGATGAATAATTATCACCAATGGAGGAATACTTGTGGATAGAGCATGGTAGATCTCTGCAAGTGGACATTCCCTAGATGATTACACCTCATTCCCTGTTAAATTCTAATCAGAGTGCTCGAGTGTAGGATATTGGTCAAGAATATTTAGGACTACGAGTTGGTGAATTAGGTGTATGGATTAGACTAGAAGGTGAAGGAAATTATGTTGATCATCTGGTAATTTCATTGAGTACCAGAAGGAAATTGGGTTACTTTTTAACCCTATCAATAATTGCAGTATTCACCTACTCTACTCAGATCATGAAGGAGCACCCCCCCAGCCAATCACAGTTTCAGGAAACACACCAAATCAGTCGGAGTCACAAGCAAGGATACCCCAATATCAGCAATTTACTTGGGTATCATGAGAAGGAGTCGACATAAATCTACTTCTAGTCGAAAGTGGAACGACTTTCACAGAAAAATATTTCGACAGAAATGAAAGTTCCATTGAAAATAGTTGTGAAGGAAAAGCAGTTACATAAAGTAACCCACCACCACAACCACCCCCTCCACCGCCTAAAAGAGACATATATGTTGGAGATATGGCACATATGTCTTCCCACATTCCCCTCTATGAGGGTGATGAGGGTCCCAAATGACATTGGTTCGTATGTGAATCAATTTGAGAGGAAAATGCGGTTACTAATGAAGACCGACAAATGGCCCAGTTTGTTGGTGCTTTGCATAAGCGTGCACTAACATGGTACATGGTGTATACAGAGAAAATGTCGAATTCCACTAAAGCACAATTGAAACAAAATTTTATGTCATTCTTCAAAACACCATATGTCAAACATCTGGCAACAAAAAAAGTTGAAGACTACAACCCAGAAACTGAGTGAAACAACTCAGGAGTATGATAAGAGATTCAAATACCTACTAATTCAGTTGGAGTACAATATAGATGAACAATTACTGATCCAATGGCTTGTTGCAAGACTCTTACATAAAATATGAATGCAGATCCGACTGAACAACTTCAAAACGTAAGAAGATTAATTAACTAAGGCGTTACAAATAGAGGTGGATGAATATTACCCTGTCAACCCTGTCAATAAGCGTCTTGAAGAACAATTGGAAATTATGTAGAAATCAATAAGGTATTTAAGCCTCAAAGGACGTGAATTCTGTTGTATGAAATGCTCGATGGTCGACCATACAATACACTACTGTCAATAGGATGATCATCAGCAAGATATCTAGTTCGTGTAGTCAAAGTGCTTTTGCGACATATGTCACAAGCATGACTTGCATGTGACAAAAAAATTCCTATATAATATGAAGAATGAGCAATCTCGTTGGTGTGCCATCTATGAATTCAAAAGTCACTCAATGACATAATGCACTTAAATTGAAAAATGAACTGAATTACCATGCAGTTTACCAGATGAATGTTGTCACACAGAACAACAACAATGCTAATAATAATAACAGTAATGACCGGAATGAGGAGAATAATCAGAGGTATGACGACTGAAGGTAAGAGTGTTGGTATGACAATAATTGATGTGGAGGATTTTCAGGTCAAGGCCGATACTTTGGGAATCAAGAGAATAGACCACGTCAACCTATCTAGTGCTATACGTGCTTAAACGAAGTACATTGACATGCTGGGTGTCCATACAAAGACCGTACTAATCTTAAATTTTCTACAATTTGTGGTGTCTGTGATCACTCTTTGGAGGATTTCCCCACCATGGTTGAAAAAATTAATAATAAGAAAAACGTTAATGTCTTATCCAGTGTACAAAATTGTGATGTTATTTGAACTAAGAATTTGCAAATTGTTACTCGACAAGGTACTAAAATCGGTCCAGATAACCCTCAAATAAGAAAAATAAGAAATAAATATAACTATCCTAATTTGGATAAACAAAAGCAATTATATAATGATGCATCGCACATATTTCAAGAATTAGCAGCACAAGAAGAAATTGATGAGTCTCAACAGAAGATTTCTCAAGAATTAATTAGCTTGATAAACACTAATAATTTTGTTGCAAAATTAATTGACTTAATGTACAATCTCAAGAATAAATTTGGTGTAGAAAATAAAGCTAGAAACATATGTATCCTAAATAAAAAGATAAAAATTATGTGGACCCTTTAGTGTACTTAGAAATTGAAGTTTACCACGTTCGACAAGTCATTCTCAACTTCGGGTCTCAAGTAAACATTATGACCAGGGACACATGGGAACAATTGGGTAAAATGTGACTTAATGAAACTGGTATATACTTAAAGCTATCAAACCAAGGATTAATTAAACCCATTGGTGTCTGGAAGAATGTCGACACGACTATCAAAAGTATCACTATAAAATTCGACTTCGAAATATTCAATCCTAAGGAACGATCCAGCTCCTTCCCAGCCTTAGTAGGCTGACCATGGGGTCGAAAGATGAAGGAATCAATATCACTAGATAAATAAAGATTACAACTAAAAGGGAACGGGAAAAAAATTATTGTTCCAATTCACCCATATCAGTGAGAACCATGGATAGAACCTATGGATGAAGATGTCGATGGTCGACAACTATAGCAAATTCAGAACAACGAAGACTATACCGAACCTAACATATATGGTGAACTCAACCTAGGAAATGAATATTCTATTGGTTATAACTCAAATGCCAAATTATATGATTTGGACATTGAAAACTATGAATTACAGGTAAGAGGATGTTGGACCATCCAAGCTATTCCAAAAAATCCTACATGACAATGTTTTTCTGTTTTTGCAATACCTCAGATATTTGAAAGTAAAATTAGAGAGTATCCATCCTTCGTACCAGCAAAGAAAGAAGCGTTGAGTCAACCAAAAATCTTGTATAAAGAATGTGAATCACTAGTAATTCATGTGGAACAAGTTTCCAAAAATATATATGAACAAGGCTAACTTCAAATTCTAGTTGAAACATTTACGGAACAATATGCTCAATGGTGGGATAGCCACTAGTCAACAATATAAACATGGACCACAACTTCAACATACTTTATCGAAATATTTGGAGGGAAGAAGTTGATAACACAGGAAAATATACTAGTCTTAAGACAAGGGAAAGACCCTGAGAAACATATAACCATATGTGAAAAAGAATGGAGAAGACTAGGGTATAAAGACAAACGACTTTGGAATCACCTATTTCCGGCTACATTAGATGATTTACCAAAAAAATGGTATAAGATGTAAGAATAAAGAGGTGAAACATTCTCATGGAATGACCTAAAATAAAATTTCCTTAAAGACTTCAAATTCCTTCCTGATGATGAACAATTGCTCAAAGAGTCAAAACACATAAAAACATTCTTACAGTCGACTGACAATAAGTCGACAGAAAACTGATATAACCGACCGGATGCCACATGTCATAATATTATATCAACCAAAATAATGACGTCCACAAGGCTTTGACATGAGACAGAAAGTACAACTGGGAAAATATTCCAAGGAAAATCTGACCACCCAAAAACCTCAAAACCAATTAAAACAATACTAAAAGTTGAATCGACAAAAAGATAAGTCCCTGAACGAATGAAAATAGAATATTTCTCAGCAGCATTTTCACAATTTAATTATAGAAGGAAGTCAAAAAATTAATGAAAGCAAGGCGCCAAAATGGATGGACGCAAAGACTAAAATAAAAGAGGTCGAAATTTCTAATGATGATAGACCTAAACTCGCAAAAATCAAAGATTATTGGAAAGAAGATGTTAGCACCAGAATTGAACCAAAGGTTGTGGAAGGGCTCGTTTTCGGGTAACAGCGAAACCACTTTAGGATGCGCCTCCGGCCCTGCGTAGTCAGAGAGGGATCTCTCTTTTGTCACTGGAGGAGCTCCACATAAGGTTGTCAGTCTTGTGTGTCACTAGAGTCTACTCCACAAAGGATTTTCAATTAGCATAATCAGGGGGCTAGGATCTTGAATGGGGAAAAGTATGTTGAGGAAGGTGCATGGCGGGATTATTGGGGGATAAGGGAGTCGAAACCTGCACAAGAAATGATTACAGATTACAAAATGACGAAAGGTAGAAAATGGAGGCAAGATAGCTGCTGATTCCCAATCAGGAGATTTTAGCGGGCGTTTTAGAGGATAAGGAGGGATAGTCCATCGCATGGAGCATCGGCGAGATGAATTCCATATAACTTTAGAAGAATCATTGTTAATTCCTGTAACAACAATTGGAGTATAACAAGTATGAATTCTGAACCACTATAACCTATGTTGTAGGCATGAAAAGAAATAAACAAAATGGAGTGGAAACAACAAAACACAATTTACACGTAAAAGGAGAGCACTTATTAGGAAAAACAACAACACAGGAATCTCTGCTGTGAATGACAGTCTTCCACTGCAATTTATTCATACTAGGTATTAAGCTTTACAAATGGGAGCCTCAGCCTGGGATTGTTTCCCAATCCAATTCACTAACTCCTCTCTCCCTCTATCGGGAGCGTTTTTATACAATCCTATTAGTAAGACTACAGAATCAAAAACTGTTACAAGTCGCCATCCGGCATTAATAGTGCAGAGAGTGGAATATTGCCACGTTTTACAAATAGAAACAAACATTATGGCGCTAGTGGCTTTATTCGTCCCGGCTAACAGTTCAACACGTTTGGCCACCACGATGGATGATGAGTATGATGCCTGCTTCTATACTTTGAGGTGTGTGCTTCCACCACGTTCAAATGCAGCTTTCCGCATGGGCACAAACTAGTGAGGTATTCGGCATCCTTATCCAGTCTAGTCACATCCGCCGCCTCCTTCCCCGTCGGGTAACATTGTTATACATGGGCTCTGGAAGAAGTGTCGCATTGCTTCTGGCTGATATAGACCTGTGGGGTGGCTCATCATTCTTATACTCCTCACCTTTAGTGAGGTGAATTCTCCCATAGGAAATAAGGTGTAGAATATCTACACCATCCCCATCACCCTTGGAAAGTGGACTTCACAAACAGGGCTGTTAGGGATTTAAACCCCTGATGCTCCCATCTGAACGAATATTTTCACAGAGAACGGGCAATGGATGTTCTTTTCTGTGGAGGCTTTGGTGGGCGCGATGGTATCAGGGGTTCCTAGAAAAACACCTACGGGGAGTAAGTGTCCAGGTCTTGCGTCATCGGAGACGCAGTATCATGTCTAGGCCTCGATGGCTGGTGTCACCATTGGCATGCAAATACCAAGGAAATGAGTGAGCGTGGAACCTGCTCACCAACCATCAACACCCCCAGACGGACAATCTTTTTGAACCAAATCTTCATCGTCAAACTCTATCAGGCCTCTGAAAATTTCAAGGAGAAGTAGAACTCGGCCTCTGGAGATATGTTAGTTCACTCTTGTTGAACTGAAGGCAGTATTTATAGAGATTTTGGGATTGAACTTCCCACAGGATGGTCAACATTCTTGCACATTCTATCATCGAGTGTATCTGATCTTAACATGTGCAAAGATGAAAGCAGGGCGATCCTTTACTTGCTGGGGATCTAGTAATTTGGCTTCATCGGCCGTGGCACCCTACTGTCTACTACGGGGACCAGTTGTGGATGCCATCTGGTACAATAGATCCATGCTGCATACTTCATGAAATGGATGATCCCAGGTTTGTAGGCTCTGTCTCGTGTGAGTAGCGGATTTTCCGGCTACCTTCCTCCCTTCTATAGGCCATCTCACGCAAAAGCCACCTCACCGGGATGGCTCCCCTTGAAGTGAACACATTCCACACCCGTGAACCAGAAAAAACTATGCCACTGGACAAGACTTTCACATCAGGCATATACTGAATGGCGTCAGAGGAATCAGCCAATTTGCGACGAGGCAGATTACACATGTGAATGCCCCCTCCATTGTCATTTCCACACTGGGTGGGATATCTGCACCTTGGGAGTCTTTCTTAGGCATCTGATCAAAGTGGGCCCCACCCTTTTTCACAATGGAGAACTCAAATATTCATCCGTGCTAGTTTACCTTGCGAAATGAACCCTAGCCGTGGATTTTTCCTCTTCTTCATAGAAGTCGTTGATCTTTACGACCTCTACCCCTTTTCACGATTTGAGATTGTGGCTTTGTCCACACAAGTATGGAATGAAAAATTATTGTAGGCCATATATCTTCCCCAGGCTTCATCTCAACCGTCAAAATCCATCGATCTTTAACACATTTCGCACTCCGGGATAGAAACTTTGATCGCGCATGTTTGCTCGCATGAAGTGGTTCAGAACCATTGATCCTCCTTTGATCAATCACAGCCCTTGAATAGAGATCATTCCCAATGATACAACACACCTGCCGCTCTCTTCATTGGAGGATCGTCACATGAGATTCGAGGGGCTAGGACCCTTACTGAACCTTAGTCAAGGGCTAGGACCCTTACTAAACCTCAGTCAATCCCTCGAATCAACTGTTAAAAATAGAGTGTTAACAACCGGCTCCACGAGGGATGCTATCCTCCTAGAAAGGTAGAAAAGAACCCTCATAGACCAAGTGCCGAATCCATTGGGGAACCTTCAGCTTTTCTTGGACATCTCCATTTTGCTTCATGCTACTGCTCTAGTGAATTCATGCCACTCTTGCAAATCATGCCGGTGATTGTAAACCTGTGCCGGTAACTAAAAATGCAAACAAACTGAAAACAGTAATGAAGGAAATGCTCGATAATATATGAGCTTATTTTCTCCTACCTAATTTACCTAACTTTGTACACAAGTCCAACTAAGTGAAATCAGACTTCCAGTGAAGCCAATCAAGCAACTAATCCCATAAACCAACTTTTTCTTCATGCTTGACAAAAACCAGAACTGAAGGACCATATGGCACAAAGTTATAATAAAGAAATTGATCTTTACAGTAGAGATATAACCAAACATTACCACTACCAAGATTCTCCGTGTACTCTACCACTGGATCATGAAAAACATGACAGCCTTTACAAAACTCTATCATTTGCTTATTATGAGAAGGCTATCCCAACTGTAAATTCCTTTGCACACTGTCAAACTGATCTTCAAAAGAACCATGCAAGGAAAACACGTGACAATTTCCAGGAGAGAAATCCACAACTTCATCTAAAATTCCTGATTTCAGAACTTCATATTCTTTATATGCTTTATCAGAAACATCATTCATTTCTTCAATAGGATCGAGCAAATAGATTTCTTCTTGACAAAAAATTCCTGAATTTGAAAAACAAAAAGAAACATCCATTTGAGAACCCCCATCTTCTTCTTCGTTATTCAACTCTTCATTACATGATGCTAGTTTTTCTAGAGGTTGGGATTGATTACATAACTTCCCTTCTCACCCATCATCCATTCCAAGAAAATTTATACATTCATTTACAATATCAAATTTCTGTTTGTGATCAGAAAATTTAAGTCCCTTTTTTAACCACTCAAATGTAGGAAAACAAAACGGCAAACAATCACTTTTGACATGTTCAGTTTCCACTAGGTTTTCATACTTTTGATCTTGGATTGCAATGAAGTTTTCTTCACTAACAGAAATTGTGACGGGATAATCATCTTCCTCAAGCAAGGAGATCTTCGTATAGCCATGTAAGTCTTTAGGTGAAATATGAATTTGATCAACATGCAGAGGTCTTCCTTCAACCACTATCTCAAAATCTGATTTCTCTTCACTTGCATTTTTAGAAAATGAACATGTGGAGGGACTACAAGACTGAGATTTTCCAGAATTATCATCTTCTATGTAATCAATCACACAAGCATTGTAACTTTCAAGATATTGCAGTTGTGAAAAGGAATATTCTGATTGAGAAGGGGAGGCCTCTTCTTGCAACAAAAATTCGGAAGTTGAATAATATGAGGAAGGATCTGATTGGCAGTCCCAACCTCTCTCTTGGTCACACAAAGAAAAACAAGAATGCTGCAAATCATCATCAATTTCAGGAAGAGAGATATAACTGGTTGAATCTGAGCTTTGGTCTATGTCAACTTCAGTCAAGGAAGACATTACTAACTGCTGGGAAATTTCTTGAATATCATGGCAATTGGTTTGTCTTTCTTTTTGAGCTGAATACTCAAGTAAGATATCTAAAACCTCTTCATCCAAATACTGATCATCACCACACTCATCTTCAACATTTTCAATGAACTCTCTATCTTGTGTGCAACAACCTTGAAGTAACAACAAAGAAGGATAATGCCTTTTGAAATGTTCATGAAATATGGTATGAAAGTCTTTAAGGGAGGATAAACTCCCTGCTAGAAATCCCTCATACCAAGACCTCACATATCCTTCTAAACTAAACATGAAGAGTTTCATTAAAGAATCTTCATGCCATCCCACTCCTAGCTTATGTATATGCTTATGAAATCTAAATAGATGAATGGCAGCATCATCACCCTTTTCATCATTGAATCTTGGATGATCTGTTTGCCAATTTACCAAAGGTATTTTATTGGGATAACCAGGAATGGTAGCAAGATTCATAGGAGCATACCTTGCAGCCCGAGAAGTCATCTTGATGGTGGAGAAACTTAATCAGCTCCTCAAAATTTGCAACCCTGTTTGACAATGGAGCTGCCATAGAACATTATGAAGAATGGATCCTTCACAGATGGAGTCACTAGGTGAAAAGAGACATGAACTTCTTGATGTCTGACCATTGTTCACCATCAACAGTCAGATCTAAACCCTTCATTAAAATCCATGGAAGATTTGAGACCTCTCCCTGTCTCTTTCTTTCTGACCACCGGTCTCCTCAGTGGAGTCACCTTCCAGAATCTTTCAGTGGAGTTGCCAGGGAAAATGATACAACCTTTTTCACATGTAAGAATATTTGTTTTCCCACAGAAACTCTTTATCCTTTGAATATTTGTTGTTCTTCCCAGGGATGATATTCAATCTCGTCCCCAACAACGATGTCAGTTTGTTAGCACCGAAATTGAACCAAAGGTTGTGGAAGGGCTTGTTTTCGGGTAACAACAAAACCACTTTAGGTTGCGCCTCTGGCCTTGCATAGTCAGAGAGAAATCTCTCGTTCGTCACCGGAGGAGCTCCACATAAGGTTGTCAGTCTTGTGTGTCATCAGAGTCTACTCCGCAAAGGATTTTCAATCAGCATAATCAGGGGGCTAGGATCCTAAATGGGGAAAAGTATGTTGAGGAAGGTGTAGGGAGGGATTATCAGGGGATAAGGGACCATGGGAAAATGGAGTCAAAACCTGCGCAAGAAATTATTATAGATGAAATAATAATGAAAGGTAGCAAACGGAGGCAAGATAGCTGCTGATTTCCCAATCAGGAGATTTTAGTGGGCGTTTTAGAGGATAAGGAGGGATAGTCCATTGCATGGAGCATCGGCGAGATGAATTCCATGTAAATTTATAAGAACCATTGTTAATTCCTAGAACAGCAGTCGGAGCATAACAAGTATGAATTCCGAGCCACTATACCCTATGTCGCAGGCATGAAAAGCAATAAACAAAATGGAGTGGAAACAAGAAAACACAATTTATACGTAAAAGGAAAGCACTTATTAAGAAAAACAACAACACAAGAATCTCTACTGTGAATGACAGTCTTCCACTGCAATTTATTCATACATAGGTATCAATCTTTACAAATGGGAGCCTCAGCCCGAGATTGTTTCCCAATCCAATTCACTAACTCCTCTCTCCCTCTATCGGGAGCATTTTTATACAATCCTATTGCTAAGACTATAGAATAAAAAACTATTACAAGTCACCATCTGACATTAACAGTGTAGAGAGTGGACTATCACCACATTTTACAAATAGAAACAAACATTATGGTGCTAGTGGCTTTATTTGGCCCTGCTAACAGTTCGACACGTTCGGCCTCCACGATGGATGATGAGTATGATGCCTGCTTCTATACTTTTAGGTGTGTGCTTCCACCGCGTTCAAATGCAGCTCTCCACATGGGCACACACTGGTGAGGTATTCAGCATCCTTATCCAGTCTAGTCACATCCATCGCCTCCTTCCCCGCTAGGTAACATTGTTATACGTGGGCTCTGGAAGAAGTGTTGCATTGCTTCTGGCTGATATAGACTTGCGTGGTGGCTCGTCATTCTTATACTCCTCACCTTTAGTGAGGTGAATTCTCCCGCAGGAAATAAGATGTAGAATATCTACACCAGCCCCATCACCCTTGGAAAGTGGACTTCACAAATAGGGCTGTTAGGGATTTAAACCCCTGACACTCCCATCTGAACAAATATTTACACAAAGAACGGCCAATGGCTGTTCCTTTCTGCGAAGGATTTGGTGGGCGCGATGGTATTAGGGGTTCTTGGAAAAACACCTATGGGGAGTAAGTGTCTAGGTCTTGCGTCATCGAAGACACGGGTATCATGTCTAGGCCCCGATGGCTGGTGTCACCATTGGCATGCAAATACCAAGGCGATGAGTGAGCATGGAACCTGCTCACCAACCATCAACACCCCCAGATGGACAAGCTTTTCGAACCAAATATTCATCGTTAAACTCTATCATGACTCTGCAAATTTCATGGAGAAGTAGAACTTGGCCTCTGGAGATATGTTAGTTTACTCTTGTTGAACTAAAGGCGGTATTTATAGAGCTTTCAGGATTGATCTTCGCACAGGCTGGTCAACATTCTTGCACATTCTGTCATTGAGTGTATCTGATCTCAACATGTACAAAGATGCGAGCAGGGTGATCCTTTACTTGCTGGGGATCTAGTCATTTGGCTTCATCTTCCATGGCGCCCTGCCGTCTATTGCAGGGAGCATTTGTGGATGCCATCTGGTACAATAGATCCATGCTGCATACTTCATGAAATGGATGATCCCACGTTGTGTAGGATCTGCCTCGTGTGAGTAGCGGCTTTGTCGGATACCTTCCTCCCTTCCGTAGGCCAACTCACGCAAAATACACCTCACCGGGATGGCTCCCCTTGAAGTGAACATGCGTCACACCCACGAACTGGAAAAACTATGCCACTGGACAAGACTTCCACCTCAGGCATATCTCAAATGGCATCAGAGGAATCGTCCAATTTGCGACGAGGAATATTACACGTGTGAACGCACCCTTCGCTGTCATTTCCACACTAGGTGGGAGATCTGCACCCCGGGAGTCTTTCTTAGCCGTCTGATCAAAGTGGGCCCCACCCTTTTTCGCAATGGAGAACTCAAATATCCGTCCATGCTAGTTCGCCTTGTGAAATGAACCCTATCCGTGGATCTGTCCTCTTCTTCATCGCGGCCGTTGATCTTTGCGACCTCTACCCCTTTTCACAATTTGAGATTGCGGCTTTGTCCACACAAGTATGGAATGCAAAATTATTGTAGGCCGTAGATATTCCCCAAACTTCATCTCAACTGTTGAAAGCCACCAATCTTTAACACGTTTCGCACTCTATGACAGAAACTTTGATCATGCATGTTTGCTCGCGTGAAGTGGTTCAGAACCGTTGATCCTCCTTCGATCAATCGCAACCCTTGAATAGAGATTGTTCCCAATACTACAACACACCTACCGCTTTCCTCGTTGGAGGATGGTCACATGAGATTCGAGGGGCTGGGACCCTTACCGAACCTCAGTTAAGCCCTCGAATCAATTGTTAAAAATGGAGTGTTAACAAAAGAGAAAACAACAGAAATCGTCAACTTGTAAAAATAATTGCAAGACGTTTTCACTCGGGATTATAAGGATCTGAAAGGATTATTTCAAGAAATGGGATAAATTAAGATCAACATAAAACCCAATCCAAAACCTATAAAGAAATGGCCATATAAACTTGCACATAAATATAAGGAAATAGTGAAGAAAGAAATTGACAATATGCTAGCGGTTGGAATCATATATCCTATCGACTAGTTGGAATGGGAAAGCCCAGTGGTTGTGCAACCAAATAAGCACGACTCGACATGACTAATAATTTGTGTATATTTCTGAGAACTCAACAAATTCACTCTTACAGACCCTTTTCTGACCCCCTTTGCAGATGAAATTCTTAACGAGGTTGCATGACATGAGTGTTCCTCATTTACAGATGGTTTCTCGGGTTATAACCAAGTACCTATCGCAAAACAATACCAAAAGAAACAACATTTGTACGTGAATTTGGTTCATTCGCCTACCAAGTTATGCCATTTGTTTTGAAAAATGCACCAGCTATGTTTTCACGAATAGTGGTTAAATCATTTCAAAAATATATCTATAAAACAATGGCTGTGTATTTTGACGATTGGACAATTTACTCTATGTTAAAAGACCACTACAAATGGGTGAGATTGATGTTAGAAATATGACGACAAATTCAGTTATCCCTTAATATAAAAAAATGTATTTTCGTAACTCCTATAGGAATTATAATAGGACACATTGTGTGTAAAGAAGGTATTAAGTTCGGCTTTGCAAATATTAAAATTATTCTCAACTTAAAGCCATCAAGAAAGAACCGAAGAAATGATGCAAACAATTCATGACCAGCTCATGCTAGAAATGAAAAATCTATAAAAACTCGAAAAGAAAGAACATCAATGGATTAGCCATCCCATACCAAGCCTCATTAGTATCGACAAGATCCAACCACATATGCAAACATTACTTACGGCGGCTAAAGAAAAGGCACAAATTCTGGGGACTGAAATGATCAATATATTTAGCATAAGCATGCATAAAAAGGTAGAGAACTTGTCAACTCTCACAAATTTAACCATAGACATTCAGAAGGAACTTCGCACATGGGAGGAATTCCAACACCAATTATCAATTACCTAGGAAGATATTGTGGAAGTCTGCATTCAACAGCAATAGTCTATCAGGAAGCATAGTCCATAAAGAGAGCATTACAAAACTACTCGAGACAGAAACTATCACCTCCCTATTTCTTCAGGATGAAGAAAGATTTTGTTGGAGGAGCTAGTCAACTAAGCCAACTAGACTCATTAGTCGACTAATTGTATATTAGGTCGACCTCATAGGTCGTGTCGGTTGGTTGAATCGATGGGTATTTTCTGTAACTGTTTTATAAACATATATATATGATGTTGAGCCATATAGCTACTCGATTTAGTTTATTGTATGAACCCACATGTGCACTTGAGTAATATAATCTATTATTCTATCTACAATTCTTGTCTCTGTTTTGTTATTGTTATAGGACCCTTTATGTGTATCATTGGTAACCTTGCAATCTGATTAATTACAATAAGCGCCAAGATGTTCATTGCAACAAGTTCACATTCTGGAAACTTTTCCATGTTCTTTCTTTGTTCTTGTAGTTATAATTTGTCTTACAATTAACATTATTTATTGTAATCTTACACTTCCTCTTCAAATGGAGAATTCTATCATTGTTGGTTGACATTAGCTATATATCATAGTAGTGTTAATTTATTGTTCCATATTGAGTAATGGTACTTGTATATATCTACTTTAAAAAATAGTTAATATATCTAATTTAATGTATGTTCATGCATACCATATGTTCTCCATCAATCTAGTTCAAAGTTATCCCATATAAATTTGATTGCATTGTATAATAGATATTTTGGGATACATTAACAACTTCAAAAATACAGAAGAAAAAAAGTATTTCCTATGGAAAAAAATATATATGTTATGTTTCTAACCACACCTTCTTTTCATATATTGGATTACATGTATATCGCCTTTTCTCTTAGGATGCCTCTTATTTCAAAAAAATACTATGTAAAAAAGTGCATTTTGATAACATGGCACTCTAGCCACTCCTCTTAATCACTATTGCTTCAACTTAGGTTTCATCTTGTATGCTCATAAACATGAATTTTTCTCCTCTCACATCTATTCCATATTATTTTATCAATGCAATCAGTTGGTCTTTGATCAATTTCTCTTCCTTCATTATTTGAATATATAGTTGATATAGAGACACTACAAATTAATGTGAAAAGTGCAAACAACACTTGCACAAGATCCAGATTGTTTCAATAACTAATGTTCCTTTTCCCTATATGCAAATATTGATAATTGATTCCATAGATTTGGTGGTTTGTCACTCTTCCTCTCTCTTGGACCAAAATCCAATATGTTATGAGGAAAGTACTAAAGAAAAAATAATAATGATCTTTGTTCAACAAATAGGAGTAGCATAGATATAGAAAAATCAGATAAAATAAATTGTAGATAATATATAGTTGTAACCATGGGACATAGCTCAACACACACACACACACACACACACACACACACACACACACAACCATTAATATTATTCGAACATCATGTTCTAGGATATAAAAAAATTGGAATATAACTCATCCACACAACTGTCAATAATTCTCCTGCTCTATCCTTTGTAGTTTGCAGCATACTTGCTTTAAGTTCTACAAACATGGAGTTTGTGCTTTACACTACATTGTTATATTTAAGCCTAGGAAAGAAGCCACATTTTTCTCTGTTGATTTGCACTTGATAAAAGGGAAATTGTCTCTAGATATATATCTCTTTGTTAGCTATTACATTGACCTCGATTTCAACCAATGTCTTTTTTATCACAAAAAACAATCCAGTTTTTTAATTGATTTCCTTTTCACTAACTATCTAAATTTTATCTTTGAAATTCAATTCAAAATTTGTTGACATGTTTCTATTTTTTTGTTAAACCAAATTGAAAATCTATAAAACCACCTAAATGAAAAAGTATCAAGTAAACAAACACCGTCCCTATGCAACATAAAATCCACCTCCTAACTTCTTATAACAATAGCATATTAAACCATGTTTGATCATACATTTATTGTTCCCATTTCAATAACTATTTGAACAACTATTTATATTTTTTAGGAACAAATGAAAACACTGACATAAGTTCTTTCTCATTGATATTCATTAGATACCTTTGCATTTCAAATAATGTTTAGAAAACTAGTATTAATGAAGTTAGATTACAAATCCTGATTGGAATTGTGACTTTGTCTTGTCTAAATGGTATAGTTCTCATAATAACTTTTAAACAAATATATTTTGGAATAGTCATTTTAAATGTCAAGCACGGAAATCTTAGTCAATGACTTGCTAGCATCTTTCTCTTAGCATAAACCTAAAAGTAATCATGCTTATATCAAAAAAATTGTTAATTTTCATATCACATTCGCATCAATTTCTTGACTCCAATTGAAAGTTAGTCTATGTCAGAGTATCTACAAATTGTCTCTCCACCAACAAATGTATCTTCATAGGCTTATTAAAAGAGAATTCCTTACATACTGGACTTATAGCTCTTTTTCTAATTAAACTCAGTTATAGTATAAACAAGAACAACACAAGAGTATAAAATCAATAATCATGGATTTAATGTATATTACAACACAAGAATATAAATAAGCTGCTAAAATGTATATTAATTACCACATATGATCATGTGTGCAGGATTTGCATCTACTTCTTTTGTTGTTTCTATATCAGGTATGGGCACATATCTCAAATTCCAAGAAATCTCCATTGCAAGTTTTAGAAGAACATTAGCTACAACATTTGTATCCACTGATGAGTTCCTTGAAGCACTATTTACTGCCTAGGAATTTTCTAGAAATGGAGAAATACACAAGGCACCTTCTATAGCCTTTGTTTGGAGAGTGTCCACTCATGATTCAGTGTTAAATTTACATAATGTATATGAACATATTGGGTGCATTGTTCTAAATCTGCCTCATACTGGCATAGTTGCATATTTTCTTTGGGAGTTTCTAATGGAGGCTCAGTGGAGTCAATTCTCTTGGAATGAGAACCCTTCTCAGTTCCATTTCTTGATACTTTTTATTATTTAAATCCTGAGTGACATTCAGTCTCTTTTGATCCCTTTATTTCCTTTAGATCTCCTGATTCAATGTTAAATTTACATCATGTATATGAACATATTGGGTGCATTGTTCTAAATCCACCTCATACTGGCATAGTTGCATATTTTATTTGGGAGTTTCGAATGGAAGCTTAGCAGAGTCAATTATCTTGGAATGAGATCCCTTCTTAGTTCCATCTCTTGATACTTTTTCTTTTTTAAATCCTGAGTGACATGCAGTCTCTTTTGATCCCTTTCTTTCCTCTAGATCAAAATTAAAAGTATTTTTTTCAATAGAGCCTTTCCTTGTGACATTAGCCACGGGGTTTATATCTGAAACAAGAAATCAATAATTAAATGTATCTACAATTCCTCCATTGTTGACAATTCTCTCAGTCAAAATTGGGTGTCTCATGGAAAAAAACTTCAAAAATTGACCTTGCTCTATTTTTGTTCTTATCACTTGTGGTATATCTTGCTTCCATATCCATTTCCCTACATATTTTGTTAGGATTTATTTTTCCTCTAAATCCTAGGAAAATAGTAGTTTCCTCATACATGTTTGTATTGACATGATCACCAACTAGTGACAAAAACTTTCAACCAAGAATGAATCCTTCTTCTTCGACTAAGACATACACAACGTTAATGTTTTATTTGAATGTCCCTATTTTCATATCATGTTCTGCAAAAATATTCTACACTGAGTAAATGGATATATATGTCTATATGAATTCTATATACTTTAAGTTTCAGGCTCTTACCAATTATCCCGTGTATGGGGGTAGAATTATCATTGGGTTGTCAACGAGACAAATCAAATTTTAACACTTGATCATCCCCCTTCCGTTTGTGGTTACTAAGAATTGTCACCTTCTTTTCCATTTTTAAAATCATGAAACTTCCATAAGTTATAAGTGGAGACAATTAATTTTCTTTTCTCTATTGAAAACCTCTTTCTCCAAATTTATCCACCAAACGCTTTGTTAAACCAATCTTGTCACATGCCCTTATGTACTGCATACTTTCTGACAAAATATTTAAAAGATCTAAAAAGTACAAACCACTCTTTGTCTCTTGTATATATGGAAATTCTATTAAGCTTCTAGTGAATTTTTCATTTCTTTGAACATCTATTTCATGCATAAGCATAAACTCTCAATGTAATTTCTCATTGGTGGCATCAAATTGACTAGAATTGTAAGTGTGTGCATCTTCCATTATATTTGTGGCACTAGAATAAAATTATGCATTCTTCCTTTCATCCTCAATCACCACACTTGAAATCCTTAGTGTTAAATATATTTTTCATATCTTTCTGTTAGGACAACTTTTATCATCTAAAGCTTATGGAGTTGAAAATATAATTGAACTTGTAGACCAAAGAGATATTGAACACTCATGCAAGCTACCTAATGGAAAACTTGAAGAAGTTGGAGTAAATGTAGGCATTGCATGGTGAGCACCTTGTTGATGATTACTCAACAATCCAACAATAGGGCATGCATGGCATAATGCTTTCCCAAAATTTAAACGACTTCCTGCATGGTAAATTGATGAAGGGTCATGTTGTGTATGTTGCAAAAGGTTACCATTTTGATACCAATTACCCATGCCATACTCTGATGCTTGTATCTTCACATTCATTTTATTACTTACAGAAGTAACAAATGTGCGTGATATTTATCTTGTGGGAAAACAAGTCGTCTACAACTCTAACTCCTCTAGTAGGATACAAAAATCGTAAGAGTGGAGTTCATGAGGAATTTGGCACAAACCCTCTTCATTAATTCTCCGCAATCCATATGAATTCATTTCTCTGTGAGACTTCAATCTGGTAAATATGATATAAATAACATGGCCTATTATAGGCAGTTCTTGGTGGGAGATAAAGCCTTAATATAGGGCATTTAAAAAAAGGTATAAGTAGGAATGAAAGACATTTAGGTAAATATTTAAGGTCAATGGTTGTGGAGAATAAAATATGAAATAAATTCCTTTTGGTTCTCTGATGGTAAAAATGACTATGTTGCATAGTTAGAAAAGTGACATAGAGACAGTATATCTACCTTCTAAATATAAGCAATTCAATGTTAGTTAAATTTTTGTATTAGTGTTAGTACAATGTTAGCAACAGTTCAATTTTTGTATCAGTGTTAGTACAATATTAGCATCATCTAAATGTCAGTGTAGGAGTAGTAATACACCCTTAGTACATATTTTTGACCTTAGGCTAAGTTTATTTTCCCACATGCAATGATATCCTATGGTTTAGACTTAGGAGAGTTAATTATGCTAAGTATCTGGTTATTTTTTCCTAATCACACCTACAACAGCACCATAATTTGGTCAACCCATCCCATGTGCTCCCTAATTAATGTATTGGGGTGCTACCTCCTTGATTTGTGGGGTCCAGGATTGACCAAGTGCACTTGTGGTGTATTTGGTCTGTTTTAGCTCTCCTAATAGCATTTATTGCCACCTAGAGCATCCCACTCACCTCAATATTCTCACCCATGCTTGTCTAGGACTCATTAATGACCCAACACACCTCACCAACATTCACATGAGGATTCGTGACTATTTTGGCTGAGTTGGGTCTCCATTGGTCCACCTAGGGGGGATTGAGATCATTTCTCACCTTGACACGTGTACAAATCCAATTGGCTTCCATAGCCACTCGAATTTTTCCAATGTATTATAAATGATTTATGATAATAATATGATCAGCAATCAACACCTTTCACATGTGTTGTTCCAACTATTTTATGTCTCTTTGTTTTCTCTTGCATCTTTTCTTAAACACTTTGATGGTGAAATTGTTCTAGCTTCTAGATCTAGTTTGAGATGCAATTCTCACATGGTATCAGAATGTTACAGCTGCAATTGTTCCCAAATTTTTGGAAATTTTGGACCCTCCTTTTTATCTTGTTTGCCCCATTCTGCTACATGTTGGATTATCTGAGGTTGTTTCCTTGCTATTTGAGTTTTTGTCTTGGTTTGTGCATATTTTGGACTGTAAGGCTCTGCCGGTTGTATGTTGTTTTATCTGTGAAGTTTAAAGTGGGTTTTTCAGTCGTCGTTCTGTCGGGAGTTAGTTAGATGTGGTGCTGATAATTAGAGACTTTAGCTAAACTCGAATTCTGTTTTGAAAAGACCTTGCCTGGCATTTTTTCGGAAATAATTTTGACTTCGATTAGAGGCCGCAGGCTGATTAACTTCCGTCGTTGTGGCACCAGAATAGGCTAACTGTCCGTCGAACTATTTTTCTTTTCATCGATGTCTAGTTCTTTGTTTTTCTGATGTCGATTGGTTTGCGGTTTTTCTTGACCCCTGAACTTCCACCATCACGGCTGTGTAGCTCACTAGCTATTCGATGCCTACAGAGGATCCGACACTCAATGTTTTATCGCATCTTTTTTAGTCTATATGCCAGAAACCCTAGAGTGTAGGTTACCCGCCATGGTGGTTGCGTAATCCACTAATGAGCCGACATCAAGTGTTCTGATTCGCCGATGGAGGTTTTTTATGTGCTCTTTTCTTAATTATTCCGCCATTTGTTATGAGGTCATATTTTCCGTAAGAGACCTGTGTGTCTTGTTTAGGTTGAAATTCACACATAAGAACCGAGCTCCGGCTTTTCTGCTTTAGTGCCCATTTTTAATATCATGATTTAGGTTTATTTAAAATAGACAGATTAAATGATGGATTCTCGTTTGTTTGCAGACAGACATGGTAGTTTCTCGGATCCTGCCGAAGATTATTGCGGAAAATAAAGTACATTTGAAGGACAAAGCATGTTAAAGCATAAGGTGGCAGAATTGTTGCTCGAAGAAGAAAATTATGAGGGTCTGAAAGGAGACCGAGGAATGGTTGAGCATAATCATTAGAGGGAAGAGGCTCATTCTTAGGCATTCTATCAGTTACCTATCTTTTCCCGGGTTTTATAAAATCTTTATCTGGAATGTAACCTTTGGATGAATCATGAGCATTCACAAAGTGAGAAAATAGTGGGAGGGAACGGTTGGGGGGCCAAAAGGTTTTCCCTTTGGTATAAGTATGGGAGAGTGAGATAGAAAGGGAGCTTTTTCCTAGAGAAACTTGTGAGCTACTTGTTGTAAGAGGAACTACAAATTACAATAATAAAATTACAAATTTTTGCCTGTTGGAGAAAGTGTTGTGTGGAATGTTCAAATGTGATGAAATGAACAATGTTGAAGGGGAACTATTTCGTTTTCAGCTATGTTTCATTAACCGTGAGATCGTTCTAACTTTCTGAACCTATTTTCTTACATGAATGTTCTCTGGTTTATTCTGTGATAATTCCCACTATGAGTAATGAATGTTTTAACAGTTGATGAGCTACCTTGTCGTGTATATATTTATTCATGTTTATGTGTTTTGATTCTAAGAACAGCTATCTGTGATTTATCTTAACATATGAACAATATTACATTACTCATGAATTGATTATCTTGCTCCCTAGGGACAACTTAGTTAGTATTGTTTTTCTAGTTGTGTGTGATTTAGATGCGAGAGAGTCTAAGATGAGAGGTAAGAACCTGCGCATCACATTGTGACCACTCCTTGCATTCTTTATCAATCTTCATCTTAGATAGGCCCTTGCATATCATACTTAAAGTCAAAAATACAAAAATATATACGGTGGACTAGGCCACAACCGGTAAAACCCTTTGTTTTTGTTACTTGACCTACAGTAGCTGGACCGCAAACCGGACGGATTCCCTACACCAAACAGTCACGGGCTAGTTGGGAACGTTGATTGGGGAGAATCCCTTACTGTTGTTGCCTACAAATTTCTAGGCCTCAACAGTTTATGGCACTAGAAGGAGGGCCACCAGTGCATGGCTGGCTAGGGAAATCCTTTTCCTTGAAATAACTCCACCAGTGATAGTTTTGAAAGTAGTTTATTTCCTGATCCAAATACTGAAGAGAATAGAGAACACTTGTTTTCTGTGGACAACCAAGTAGTAAATGATCTGAGAAGACACACACGAGCTTATGTAAAGAGTATTGGAGGATTACCTATTATCCCTGATTTACCCCAAAGAGAATACAAGAAGAAAGATCGTCCCATCTTGGAAGATTCAATGTTGGTGGGAGATTTGGAAGAGTTAGTAGAAGTAGCATTACAGGAAGTTGTTCAACCTTTGAATCAAGTAGGCCCAAACACACCTTACTGTTCTCCTATGCGTACCCCTATTCCTTCACCTCCTCACTCTCCACCCAGACTCATGGCAGGTGTAAATGCAAATCAACCACTTAACCCACCAAATCCACCACCGGCTTGGAAAGTCTGATCACCCTTGAACTTAACACCTCCGTTGCATGACTTACCTCAAGCTTTTGAAAAGATGCTGTCCAAGTTTGATCCAAATGAGAAGATACTAGTAGATGACCATTTACAAAGTTTCTATTTGGCAATAGAAGGATTGAGGTTCTGGGGAACATGAGGATATAGTTTGTAGACTTTTTCCGCATACCCTTAAAGGAACAATAGCATCATGGTATTTTGGTTTGCCTACAAACTCTATCCTAGATTGGGATACCTTTGAAAGGATTTTCAAAAGTAAATATGCAGTCCAAAAAACTCATGCGGCTCTCATGAAAGGACTTTTTTGCCTTAAAGAAAGAAAGAAAAGAGAAGGTGCATAGTTTTACCCAAAGATTTGAGGCTTATCTTAAGAACTTTTCTGAAGCTGACAAACCCTCAGATAAAGTTTTGATTGAGTATTATACTTCAGCTCTAGGGCCTGATTTGGCCATGTTTTCCAAATGAAAGCCAAACCTACTCTAGCAGAGACTTATGAAGAAGAAGAAAGAGTTGAGGCCAAAAAGGAAAGTATCGAAGACTATCTTAAACAGTCGGGAGAGAAAAATGTTGGAAGGAAAGCTTTGTTAGTTACTAAGCCTAAAGAGGAGCAATCACCATATTTCGAAGGAATGGCAAAGATGATCCAGAAGCTCTCTAACAGAATAATAGACTTGGAAAAGAAAAAGGAAACCCAGAAGCTTTATAAACCTTATTACAAGAAAAGGGAAGATAACAACCAAACCCAACCCCCTCCGCATGGCCCTGCATCGATGAACCTAACGGAGGTGGGGATGGATAACTTTTTCACTTTTCACCAACAACCCCATTCTGAAAAGAATTGTCCTCAATGGATAAATTCAATGACATTGGTAATGAACCAGCTTTTGGATTCCAAGTTAACTGAGGATAATGATGAAGAAGCGAAAGACAACCATAAATCGACAGAAAAACATGAGGATGAGGCCATGGTTTTATGGGATTGTGTATCATTGTTTGATATCGAGGAAGAAAAGGACTTGAGACATGAAGATACCTTGGAAACAAATGTAACAACGAGAAGATAGGGGTTGATTAAGGAAAACAGTCTTATGCTTCCAAAGATTAAGAAGCTTCAAAATAATGTTAATAAATTTCAAAAGAATACCTTAGCGAATGAAATTCTGGAATTTACCACCACCAGTCAAAATCCAAGACAGATCAATAGGCCTACTAAACCCATTGAAGAGAAAATAAGTAATGTTAAAACTCATCTCACAGAACACAAGATGGATTATGACATCATGGAGGATATCAAAAGGGTAAGAGCAAATATCTCGTTATTTGAGATGTGCAATGTGCCGCACCAAAAAGAAAAGTTATTGAAAGCACTTGAAAGGTTAGAGGAGAAAATCCCCACTAAAAACCAGCCCCAAGAAGAAGAAATTGGTGAAGCAAGTGTGGGAGTTAAACCTAAATGCAAGACCCCTCCCTTTCTCCTCACTTTTGAAATTTTCAACCACAACGTGCACAATTGTCTAGTAGACTCGGGGGCTTCAGTCAATGTTATGCCGCTGTCAGTTTGCAAAAGGATAAATGGACAACCTAAACTGTCTACCTGGAGGGTCATTCAATTGGATAGAATGAATGTGAAGGTAATTGGGGAAATGGAGGATGTTCTCATTCGCTTGTCTTCAAATGATAAGGTATGTCAATTCATTGACATTGTGGTATCTGACATACCTAAAGCTTATGGACTTGTCTTGAGCAGAGATTGGTCGGCAAAGCTGAGTGGATATTTTTTCTCCAACTGGTCACATCTATGGATACCTTATAAAGGAATCCAAAATCAAATTAAATTTTTAAGGGAACTGCACATGAAACACAATGTTACTCAGTTCGAAGAAAAAAATGAACCAATGAATTCTGTTTCAGAAAATTACTTTATTGAACTAGAACCAGGAAATTATCAAGCAGAAGAAGCCAGCGATACATCAGATGCTCATCCTGATCTCCTTCAATTCTCACAGGCTGATGAAATTGATTGTAAAATAGTAGACTTAACTGTAGATGTAGGTATTGATTCACGCACAATAGTGGTAAGCGATTTTTGGACGCTTTTCTTTGATGGTTCTAAAACTTTGGAGGGGTCAAGAGCTGGCTGTGTCCTGATTGATCCTAAGAAAAATAAACATTTTATTTCATGTAGGTTAGATTTTGAATGCACCAATAACACAGTTGAATATGAAGCACTAGTTCAGGGACTAAGAAAAGCAATTGAATTAAAGGTAGAAAATCTGAAAGTGTATGGGGATTCTGAAACAATTGTAAAACAAATTTGAAATCAAATACATTGAATTTATCCTCACTTAAAATCTTATCAAAATGAAGTATGGGATTTGCTTAAATATTTTCATGCATTTAACATTGTATCGATTCCTAGACTTAAGAATGCGGCAGCTGACTTGTTGGCCACCTCAGCTACGAGGCTTGTGCCCTCTAATAATCGGTGCTCTGTTGAATTGCTTTTTAGGCCTTTGGTTCCAGATATGATCACCAATCTATGAGTGTTTGATGATGATCAGTAGATTCTAGAATGCCTGACAAATGACGAGACCTTCAAAGGGGCGATTATTGACGATGAAGAAAATTAAGCCGAGCTAAAATTTGATAATTTTATTCCTAAAGGAGTCAGGACTTTGGAGCGAATGTTTGATTTAAACGAGAAATTCAAGCCTCCAGTGAATGTGAAGACTCATAACACATCTCTACAGTTCAAGTTGATTAATTTGGGGACTGAAATTGAGCCTAAATATGTGAATTTGGGAAGGTGTTGCTCCCCAGGTGAAAGGAATAAGTTCATCAATTTGTTCAAATAATACAAATATGTTTTTTCCCGGACATATGAATATTTAAAGACATATGACACCAATATTATTCAACATGTTATCCCCATCAAATCTGGAATCAAACCTTATCAACAGCCTTTAAGGAAAATGCATCCAAAGTTAGAGCCTTTGATTCATAATGAAGTAAAGAAGCTGTTGGATGCTAGAATTATCTTCAAGGTTAGACAATCGGAATGGGTTTCAAATTTGGTACCGGTAAGGAAGAAATCCGGAGAAATTAGACTATGTGTGGATTTCAGAAACTTAAATCGCACTTCGGATAAATACAATTATCCTGTCCCACCCATGGAACAGATATTACAAATGGTTTCGGGTTCTAAATTATTCTCTTTATTAGATGGATTCTCAGGATACAATCAAGTGTTAGTAGCTGAAGAGGACAGACTTAAAACTACATTTAGAACCAGATGGGGAACTTTTTCTTACAGAAGGATGCCCTTTGGACTCATAAATGCTGGAGCTACTTTCCAGAGGGCTATGGACATAGCTTTCCACGGTCTGATTGGCTGTAGTGCTGTAGTATACCTCGATGACATCACGATATTCTCAAAGAAAAGAGAGGAACATGCATTTAATCTAAAGCAGATTTTTGAACACTGCCGAAAATATGGTATCTCACTAAAATCCAAGAAGTGCATGTTTGCCGTTACCGAAGGTAATTTGTTGGGTCATGTGGTTTCTAAGAAAGGGATCTCCATAGACCCAGAGAGGATCAAAGATATCGAACAGATTCCCTTACCCCATAATAAAAAGGGCATGCAATCATTTATGGGGACAATAAATTTCATGTGAAGGTTTGTGCCAGATTTCGCTCAAATTGTTAAACCTTTGCAAAAAATGGTAAAAAAAGGTGTACAATTCAAGTGGACTAATGTTGAGAAGAATGCATTCAGTAAAATAAAGACAGTGGTTGCGCACGCACCCTCCCTCAAGAGCCCGGATTTTGAGAAAGATTTTATTTTGTACACTTTCACATCTGACAATTCACTAGCAGCGATGCTTACCCAAAAGGAAGATGGGGGAGATGAGTTCCCCATATCATTTATGAGCACTGGTTTGTAAGGGGCCAAATTGAATTACCCAGTTGTGGATAAACAAGATTACGTAGTGTTCAAAGCAGTAAAACAATTCAGACCATATATACTTAAGAACCAGACAAAGGTAATAGTCCCACACCCAGTTGTGAGGTCTCTTTTCGTACAAAAGGAATTAGGAGAAAGAAGAGACAACTAGGTAACCGATCTATAGGAGTACGAACTCGAATTCAATCCAGCCTCCATAGTTAAAGGGTAAGGATTATGCAAACTTATGACTGTAAGTAAAGACAATGAAGAAAATGACTGGGAAGACGAAGCTGAATTACATTTGATGGATGTATGTCCTCTTTTCACAGCTCCAGACTCCTGGTATCGGGACCTTGTGCATTACCTTCAGGAAGGATTGTTAACAGAACATTGGAACTCTAAGCAAAGAAGAGCACTACGTCTTAAATGAGCCTCATATCAGATTATTGGAGGAATATTATTCAGAAAGAATTATGATGGAGTTCTTCTTAGATGCTTAGAGAAAGAAGATGCGAAGAAGTTCATGATAGATTTACATGATGGGCCTGCTGGAGGACATTTCTCTGGAGATACTACAGCTCATAAAATTCTCAGAGCCAGATACTATTGGCCCACGCTGTTCAAAGATGCACACGCCCATGTCAGAAAGTGTGACATTTGTCAAAGGTGTGGTGGAAGACAAGTTAAAGCAGCAGGACCATTAAAGCCTGTGATGATAACAGAACCTTTTGAGCAGTGGGGGATGGATATCATTGGAAAGATAAAGCCAAATTCTTCCCTGCAACACAAGTATATTCTGATGGCAACCGATTACTTCACTCTTTGGGTCGAAGCCATTCCGTTGCATAAAGTGAATGAAGATGTGGTCATGGACTTCTTGCAAGATCATATTATAACCAGGTTTGGAGTTCCAATTTCTCTAGTTTTTGATAACGCTACTTATTTTTACTCTATTAGATTAACTACATTTGCTCATGAAAAAGGAATTAAGTTGCATTACTCTACAAATTATTATCCACAAGGAAATGGTTTGGCTGAATCTTCGAACAAGAATCTGATTAGAATCTTAAAAAAGACTGTGATAGAAAACCAGAGAAGTTGGCATTCAACATTACCCAATGCTCTTTGGGCTGATAGGGTCACCCCCAAGAATTCGTTAGGTGTGTCCCTGTATACCCTTTTTTATGGAAAAGAGGCAATTATACCCCCCAATATCATGCTACCCTCTTCCATAATCGCTCAAGAATCCAGAGGATCAGATAATGAAGTCTTGCAGATGAGGATACATAATCTCTTGAAGGCAGAGGAATCTAGATCCAAGGCCAGAGAACGTTTTAAACAACAACAAGAGGTAGTAAAAAGGTGGTTTGATAAGCACAAAGCTAGAACAAAAGAATCTAAGGTGGGAGATTTGGTTCTTAAGTGGGATCACCCTCATGATAAGAAAGGAAAACACACGAAATTTCAACAGTTATGGGTAGGCCCTTTCCAGATTGCGGCAAAGCTTGGCCCCTCAACCTATAAGTTGCAGGATTTATAGGGATGGGAAGAGAACTTACCAGTAAATGGTTTAGTTCTTAAGTCTTATTTTTCCTGATTGTGTTTTATTTTTTTTCGTTTTGTATATAAATAATTGACTTGTTTTGCCACTATGATTTGTTATTTTCTTGTTTGTTTAGTGTAGTTTTTCTTCTGACTCCAATAAAGGAAGCAAACTTTTGGTCGCATGGAGAGCATCAGGACCCTTGATAAACTTAGATTCTTTGGGCATTGGACTGTTTGAATTTGTTGGAATTTCTTCTCGTAAATAGTTTTCCTAAAGCATCTATGAACACATCGAGGTCCAGCGTAATCCCTAAAATAACTCAGAATCAAAGGTCTAGAATACTATTTCGAGGCTCCATCCATTTCACATCTAAAACGTCCTAGGGGGTGACAGCAAAAGACCCATGGAAAGGGGAGCAGGGTAAACAATATGTTATATCTAAATGATCCCATGCCAAGAATCGAAAGCCAAAAGGCAAATAAGAGTTAAAAAATCTCCTAAGAAAGCAATATGTGTCAAATCGAAGTACTAAACCATATGAGTACAAAATTGCCAAAAGTTCCTCTCCATTCGTGAGCTGAAAATTAAATACATCTCTCACACAAAAGGACACTATGGATAGAGGAGCCTGAATATAAACATTTAGAAAGAAAGGCATGCAGGAGGACTCAAAAGAAAGGACAAAACATCCACAAGGCACAAAATTGCAATTGGCATGGGAATGGGGAACAAACGAATATTTATGTTCACCATGCGTTCCAATCCTATGGTGTCTAAGCTGGAAGCTACCCAAAGAGAAAGTTAAAATGAATTCCTCC
>LPNX010098958.1:179341-204370 GCA_001517045.1 Pseudotsuga menziesii | reverse complement strand
TTGAGATTTTGGTTTCCATTCCCCAAAAAAAAAAAAAACAAACAAAAAATTTTTGGACTATCGTCAATGATTACAGACATGATGGGAATCCAGACATCTAGAAGAATTCAGCATGTCGGTTCCACTACTAAACAGTCTATTTCTCAAGGATGAGTTTATTCAGAGATCTGGATTCACCAGTGAGCCACCAATTGTTGCAACTGCAACTGTTCCCAAATTTTTGGAAATTTTGGACCCTCCTTTTTAATATTGTTTTCCCCATTCTGCTACATGTTGGATTATTTGAGGTCGTTTCCTTGCTATTTGAGTTTCTGTCTTGGTCTGTGCATATTTTGGACTATAAGGCTCTGCTAGTTGTATGTCGTTTCATCTGTGAAGTTTAAAGTGGGTTTTTCAGTCACTGTTCTGTCGGGAGTCAGTTAGACGTGGTGCTAATAATTAGAGACTTTAGCTAAACTCGGATTCTGTTTTGAAAAGACCTTTCCTGGCATTTTTTCAGAAATAATTTTGACTTCGATCGGAGGCCGCAGGCTGATTAACTTCCGTCGTTACGGCACCAGAATAGACTAATTTCCCGTCATACTGTTTGTCCTTTCACCGATGTCTAGTTTCTTGTTTTTCTGATGTCGATTGGTTTGCGGTTTTTCTTGACCCCTGAACTTCCACCATCGCGGCTGTGTAGCTCACTAGCTATCCAATGCCTACAGAGGATCCAACACCTGATGTTTTATCGTGTCTTTTTTAGTCTATGTGCCGGAAACCCTAGAGTGTAGGTTACCCACCATTGCGGCTGTGTAATCCACTAATGAGCCAACGTCAAGTGTTCCAATTCGCCGATGGAGATTTTTTATGTGCTCTTTTCTTAATCGTTTCGACGTTTGTTATGAGGTCGTCTTTTTCCGTAAGAGACATGTGTGTCTTGTTTAGGTTGAAATTTGCACATAAGAACCGAGCTCCGACTTTTATGCTTTAGTGCCCATTTTTAATATCATGGTTTAGGTTTATTTAAAATAGACAGATTAAATGATGGATTCTCGTTTGTTTGCAGATAGACATGGCAGTTTTTCAGATCCCGCTGAAGATTATTGTGGCAAAGAAGGTACATTTGAAGGACAAAGCATGTTAAAACATAAGGTGGCAGAATCGCTGCTCGAAGAAGAAAATTATGAGGGTCTGAAAGGAGATCGAGGAATGGTCGAGCATAATCATTAGAGGGAAGAGGCTCATGCTTAGGAATTCCGTCAGTTACCTAGCTTTTCTTGGGTTTTATAAAATCTTTATCTAAAATGTAACGTTTGGATGAATCATGAGCATTCACAAAGTGACAAAACAGTGGGAGGGAACGGTTGGGGGGCCGAAAGGTTTTCCCTTTGGTATAAGTATGGGAGAGTGAGACAGAAAGGGGGCCTTTTCCCAGATAAACTTATGAGTTACTTGTTGTAAGAGGAACTACTTCGTTTTGCAATAATAAAATTACAAATTTTTTCCTGTTGGAGAAAGTGCTGTGTGGAATGTTCAAATGTGATGAAATGAACAATGTTGAAGGGGAACTGTTTCGTTTTCAGCTGTGTTTCATTAACCATGAGATCTTTCTAACTTTATGAACCTATGCTCTTACATGAATGTTCTCTGGTTTATTCTGTGATAATTCCCACTATGAGTAATGAATGTTTTAACAGTTGATGAGCTACCTTGTCGTGTATATCTTTATTCATGTTTATGTGTTTTGATTCTAAGAACAGCTATCTATGATTTATCTTAACATATGAACAATATTACAATACTCATGAATTGATTATCTTGCTCCCTAGGGATAGCTTAGTTAGTATTGTTTTTCTAGTTGTGTGTGATTTAGATGTGAGAGAGTCTAAGACGAGAGGTAAGAACCTGCGCATCACATTGTGACCACTCCTTGCATTCTTTATCAATCTGCATCTTATATAGGCCCTTGCATATCATACTTAAAGTCAAAAATACAAAAAATATATACGTTGGACCGGGCCGCAACCAGTAAAACCCTTTGTTTTTGTTACTTGACCTACGGTAGCTGGACCGCAAACTAGACGGATTCCCTACACCAAACAGTCACGGGCTAGTTGGGAACATTGACTGGGGAGAATCCCTTGCTGTTGTTTCCTGCAAATTTCCAGGCCTCAACACAGACCTAGTTGGAGCTGTAACAAATCCTGTGAGGTTGATTTGTTGTTTAGGGCATATTTCCAATTTATGTGAGTGTTGTTCATTGCAGGTTTTTACAACAACTTCATGGATTCGAAAGTTGTTCCTCTCCTTTCCCCATTCAACTATTATGAATGGAAGTCAAATATGTTTGCATATCTCAAGAGGAAATATCTTTATGATGTCTCCATTGGTGCTGTGAGAGAACCAAAGTCCTATCAAGAGAAGGATGCTTAGCTTAACGACAATGATAAAGCCTATGGAACTATGTGTCTAGTTATACCTCCTACAATGCGCTACATCCTTGATTATGCTAATTACCCATTCGATATTTGGATAAATCTAGATGAAGCTCTTGGCATGCAGCAAGAAGATGAACTTAATGGAGAGCAAGCAAATGGGAACCTCCTTATGTGTTCTTCCTATGATCTCGACCTCATGCATTTCTCAAGAAGTTGTTCGAAATGGAGAAGAAGAAGTAGCCAAATATTGAAGAAATGATCCAACTCAAGTTTCTTGATCTTTGGCTTCCTCTCCTTGTCAAGAAGCTATGTTTCATGAAGAGAGAATATGAGTTGTTGACATCACTACTTCTGAAAATTTATCTATCCATTCTACACCCTTCTCCTCTATGTATTCTGTTACGAATGGGAAAGATGTATTGCTAGTTGATGTTCATAGCGAGCCTTCTCTAGAAGATGGGTTTTCTTCACATGAGAGTATTGGTTCGAAAAATGGATGGGATTGGATGTCAAGTGAAGATCTCTCATTGCTTCACACTATTTTTCCCATATATTCCTCCACCATCACTAGTAGAGTTCCTTCAAGTTCATATGAAGATGGAGAATCCTTTTCCATCACAATGGCATATTTGGGATTCATGTTCCACATTCTTGCAGATGATTACAACCTCCATTCGAAGTTGATGCTTCAATATCCTTATGAATCGCTTGGGGTCACCTATTCTAAAAGCATTTTCAGTCTCTTTTAGGCATGGAATCCTATTTGGTTCGAAGTTCAAGTCTAAAGAGAACCATTCTCTCTCCCATCGATGCATTTCAATTGTTCTACATGGTCTAAGGATTCATCATGCGGTTCTTCCTGAGTTGGTTGATCACATTCCATTTCTTCCCAAGAAGAAGATTCCTCCAAACATTTTTTTTTTGGTTTGGAGTATATGTAGCCTTGCTTCTATGTCATAATCCATTTTTTTGAGGGGATTTTTTGTCCCATGAGGTTTTCCTCCTTACCTCTGTTACATGGATCAATAGAATTTCGTTGTAAAAGGTGACTTGTGCCTTAGTTACCAAGGCCTTAATAAATAATTAAATTGTACTAAGTCTAGATTAAGGGGGGGTGTAGGAGTATTAATACACCCTTAGTACGTAGTTTTGACCTTAGGCTAAGCTTATTTTCCCACATGCAATGATATCCTATGGTTTAGACTTAGGAGAGTTAATTCTGCTAAGTATCTGGTTATTTTGTCCTATTCACACTTACAAAAGCGCCCTAGTTTGGTCAACCCATCCCATGTGCTCACTCATTCATGCATTGGGCTTCTACCGCCTTGATTTATGGGGTCCGGGATTGACCAAGTACGCTAGTGGTGTATTTGTCTTGTTTTATCTCTCCCAGGAGCATTTATTGCCACCTAGAGCACCCCACTCACCTCAATATTCTCACCCACACTTTTCTAGGACTCATTAATGACCCAACACACCTCACCAACATTCACATGAGGATTTGTGACTATTTGGGCTGAGTTGGGTCTCCATTGGTCCACCTAGGGGGGATTGAGGTCATTTCTCACTTTGACACATGTACAACTCCAATTGGATTCCAAATCCACTCGAATTTGTCCAATGTATTTTTTTTCCTTAAGAAAAAAAGCTAATTAATTTTTCCAATGTATTATAAATAAGGTATGGTAATAATATGATCAGCAATCAACACCTTTCACATGTGCGATTCCAACTATTTTCTCTCTCTTTGTTTTCTCTTTCATCTTTTGTCAAACACTTTGATAGTGAAATTGTTCTAGTTCCTAGATCTAGTTTGAGATGCAATTCTCACAGTCAGTTTAAGTAATTTTAAATGCATGGTATAAGCTTTAGTATCTATAACGTAAGAATCAACAATTTTTCAATAAAATGTTAGTAAAATGGAAATATAACATTGAAATGTTAGTGCCAACATAAAATATTTAATTATGGGTAGTTGAATGCTAACATCAATGAAATTAAGAAGAGATTATAAAATAAGGTTAAAAGTAAGTATTATATATTTAGCTCGAATGGAAGAATCAACAGTTTAATGATAAAATGTCATCAATTAAATAGTTTCGTTTTAAATACTAACATCATGTAGAATGCTAGTTTTAATACCTTAATACTCTAACTATTCATAAAATATTTCTTAGAGGAGAAGTTAATACCCAAGGAATATTTATTCAGTAATTGTAGTATAAGATTGTTGTATCCTAAGAAGGACTCATATAGTATAAGGTTTCTCTTCCTCTTGTTCCTAATTTCAAACTATCGAAACCTAAATCATAAGAATGAGTGCTCCTAACTAATTCCTTTGAGTTAGATGAAGATATATCCTTTATTTATTGTAAAAAGTAATTTAAGAGTTATAAGACTACTTACCAATTCCTACTTCATTCTAAAGAAATATTGATCCTTATCAGTTTCAGATTGATTTTAAGTTTAGTTTCAATGTTAGCTTTAGTACAATAAGAAGTTATTCAATGTTAGTTTAAATGCTAATTTCACATCTATAAGATTGAATGTCAATATAATTTTATCTGTTGATTAGCTCTAAAACAACCTGCTTCTTTAAGTTTTTGAACCAACTTGCTTGCTTTGAGATTATACCCTTAGAGATAAACTATGATATTCTAATCTTATAATTGAAATAGTTTCTACTGTTTGCAAATAATTCCACTATTTCCATTTTTTTCCAATTGCTCTTACTACAAATTGAATGCTATGTGGTGGCGCAACAACATTCAAAAAATTCCACAATGGCACTCGAATTACAATGAATAGAAAAGTTTTTATTACATGACATTTTTTCAAAACCAAAGTGCAAAGATCCATTTACCCATGCAAAAGCACAGCTACAATCTATTGGACTTACTCCCTTTTTTCATCTACTTTGTTAACAGAAGTGTCCAAGCGTTATTTTTTTTTCCTCTAATGGATTTAGACAATGTAAAGCCTTTATATATCTCATTCTTTCCTCTGAGGATTTTTTTTATTAACATTTCCACAAATTTTGTCATCTTCTAAGCAGGCAGATATGCTTGCTACATATTTAATGATATAATATTTACAACAACAAGAAAAAACTCTCCTCTTTTTCTACATAGCAATATGTTCTCTTTTTTAGCAAGTTAATATCATTTTTATTTTTTGTGGCCTATTTAGTGCAATCTCTTGCAACAAATGAATCATGCATATTGTGTTATTCTTCTAACACTAATTGTCAATGATGCCTAGGACAATAACATAATATTGTTTTCTATCATGATATTCTTATCCTACTTGTTGTCATGGCCAAAACTAGTTCATAACAACAACAAAATTCTCATGCATATTGCAATGGCACTTGCACTATATGTTTCGATGTTATTTGATTTCGTATAACCTCTACATGTTATTTACATATGGTTTAAGCAAATTTACAATTCATATATCTTCAATCATGTTCATTTCACATATGTTTACTCATATTGATCTATAGTATCAATCTTTGTTTACTATATTGTATGTTGATTATTATTGTTGAATATTCATGTGTATTTACTCATGTTCATATTGATTATATCCCTATTCACGTTTGTTATCTCCTCAATAAATTAGTCTTCAATAGGTCAAACTCAGAAAATTTATTTTTGCATAGTGATCAAGATTTCAGTGCACATTATGAAATATTTGTGTGTGTTTAATAAAGTTGGAATGCCTTGTACTATGTTTCTTCATAAAATTCAAAGTTTAGCTTTCGGTGGCTTAGGCAAACATTTCAATGGTTCATTATCCACTGAAAATCCCAGCTTTTGGCATCTTGAAAATTGGACTCAGGACTACATTAACCACCGAAATCTCATTGACTCCATTTTTTAATGAAATTTTTGAAGAGAAGCTTCCAATGGCTTAGGAGAACATCTCAACTTTCATTAGCCACCGAAAATCCCAACTTTCAGAAGCTTAAAAATTGGATCCAAGATTACCTTAACCACCGAAATCTCCAAAAGAGGAAAACGGTTAGCACATCTGTCAAAATTAACCACCGTCAGCATGAGGAGTGCCACTATCAAGCACTTAACTGCCGAAAAGACTTGGACTGCAAAAAATCATGAGTTGGTAAATAATATGTCGTTATTAAACCGAAGTGACTGATTAAAGACCAAAACCCTCACTAACCTCCACCACAAAGCATTGAGTTCCAGTTAAAATGATTACTGCACTGGCCATCTCGGGTCTCATCAGAATTTAATGTCACCCTAATCAAGTACCAATCATCGATCAACCCCTCAAAATTAGCACCCTCTCCTCAGTCCATTCCACATTTTCCTACATGCATGCTCATTGATCCAAGCCCTCCCTGAATCCAACACGGTAATCTCCTTCCTAGGGTTTGAATTTTGATTTTGCAGGTACAAGAAGAGCAGTCCAAAAATGAAGAAAGGAGGAGCACCTTCCCTCAGACAAGAATTGGGTGACATTGGCTATCTCGAGTCACACCCAGAGGTATGCCAACTCTTCAAAGAATCGGGCTATTATAGGCTCTGCGAGAAAATTCAGGGATCCCACCAGCAAGTGGCAAAAGCCTTTGCTCTCTACTTTGATGGATTGAAGGAATTGATAGGAAGAGAAGAGTTCCAGGTTGATGAGTCTCTAATAGCAGAAGTAACTGAGCTCCCAAGGACCAGGGAGAAATGGTTCAAAACCACCATCATGAAGGATGTGGAATTCAGGTATTACTTGAATACTAAACACAAGAATGTCGTATGGAATAAAAGCATCCCTTTAGCCTAGATTGAGGAGAAGTGGCAATAGTTGTTGAAAGCAATATTGGTCTATATAACTTGTGAGGGTAGGTATAATAGGGTGATGATATACCACTTTAAGTTAATGAACCATTTCACTAGAAGGAGCCCACTGAACCTGCCTTTCTACCTACACAAGAGCCTGACCAAGATGGCCCATCAGGTTAAAGCCCATCCCACCAAAATTGTAGGCAGGATATCCCATCATGGCCTGATAAAGCTCATTGTCCTAGAACTGCTGCAAAGAAGAAACATAGCATGGACATACTTCCTATTTAGAATGAGTTTGAGACAGGATTGCAGCTAAAAGACAAAGGGAAGTCTCCTTCAAAGAAGTCCACCACTCCCAGGAGTGGTAAGAGGAAGAGGAGGGCCATCTCTCTAGTGGTAGTGGATCAGGCCTCTCCAACTCCTAAGACCAACAAAGCCAAGAGAAATCTGGATTTCAATGGAAAGGCAGAGGAAGTTTCATCACCATACAGAAATATACTCAACCTACCTTACTCAGACTCTGAAGATGAAGAGGAATAGGAAACTAACCTAGAAGATCAGTTTGAAGTAGGGAAAGAGGAGTTTCCCTCACCTAAACAAAGGGAGGGTCAAGGTGAACTAGTGGCAAAGGCTTCCTCTAGCAAACCTAGGTCCTAGAGAATCAACCAGCTATTAGGGAAATTATATGAACTAGAGGTCTTAGAGAGAGAAATCAAAAAAACTAATGCAAGATTAACCAAAAGAAATAGTGAATTGCATGATTCTCTTCTAGAAATCAAAGGGATGTATATCTTGCTGCAAAAAAGAAATATGAGATTAATGAAGGACAACGCCAGGCTCTACAGGATGAATAAACTGTTGAGTTTGCAGATGAAGAATTCAAACCCTAAATCTCAAGCTCACCTTGCACTGGAAACCCTAGCAGAGGCAACAATAAGCCTTCAGGATCCGGAGGCAGCCTGTGATGCTGCTGCTATTCCAAACCCTATGCAGGTTGCAGAAATACCAGAAGGTCAGAAATGAAGCTGTAAAAGGGTGATTAAAGGTTTGATTAAATTTTGAAGAAACATAGATTTCAGTGGCTTAGGTGAATTCCACAGTTGTTCATTAGCCACCGAAAACAGAGCTTTCGGCAGCTTACAAACCCAAAATTTTGCTTTCTTAGCCACCGAAAGCACAGAACAGTGCAGAAAGGCATGCTTCCACACATAACCAACTTTGGTTGATCCAAACACCTCATGGATGAGTTATGAAGTTGAAAATTAATTAAAGGCACTAGTAGCTTGGGTCTATTCCAGTTTTGAAGGTGCTAGCGAGGTGAAGTGGGTCACAAACCCTCCCTACTTTGATAAACTATGACTTGTTTGCTAGATAACAGGTCCTAGTTCTACTTCAGCGATCACTGAAGTTATTAAAGAGTTCAAGGAGTGAGAAAGTGTTGGAGTTAGGTAGTGTTAGCACTATTTATTTTTGCTGAAATTTAGTGCTATCATTAAATTTGATTTTAAGATATATTGGTGATCAAATGGTTTTTAAACTTTCCTCATTAAAGCAATTTATCAAAATTCCAAGGTGGCGAGAAGAAAGAGGTTAAAGAGTTTTGGGTAAAAGGAAGAGAATTATGTATGGATCAAAGTTTTATAAAGGTGACTTAAAGGTTTACGTTATAAAGGAAAGAGTTTGTATTTTTATAAATTAAAAAAAATTGTTTTTATAAAAATATTAAACAAAATATTTCTAAAAAATTATTGGCCTAAAGCCCATCTTCAAGAACCAAGTCACATGTGGGCCACACACTTGCCACATACCAATCAAAGTCAGCAATCAAATCAAAGTCCAACAGCCAAGCTCTCGCAAGAAGTATCATATTCCCTTTGTTCCTTAGTATAGATTAAAATTGCTGGTGTATATAAAGATCAAGACAAATACTCCCTTTTTGCATGTGGGATATTATGATAAACAGTTTTAAAAATATACATTAGCTGCAAAAAAATCAAAAGCCACGAATTTTAGCCAAGAGTGGTCGTGTGTATGATTTTATATGCAAACAAGAATGGCACTCTCAATTCCTTTGGGTATATTTTTACACATTGTAATTTTACAAACTCTGTAAAGATGGAATGGAAAATATGCAAGAATTGATGCTATGCAATTTGAAGAAATAGAATATCGTAGACTTAAATTTTATCATTCACTTGCTAAATTCTAGCGTGATGATTTATTGGTGGAGATTTTAGGGTTGTTGAATGGAAGCATGGGAATGATGAATTATTGCAGAAGAATCAATAAATAAATTTAAGAGTTTATTGTTGATTATGGTATTATAAAAAAAAGGTGGATCGATGACTTATATTCTTTTTTAGTCATGTATCAATCTAGCAATAATTGCACTGGCAAATAATTGCACAAGTCCGTCAGTTTTCCTGGTTTCCACACTATAAGAGATGATGGCAATCTCTTAAAAACCGTACTGAAGAAAAATGAATCAATGGCACAGATCAAGGCCCAAAATCATCCAACGGTTTACATTTATTTCTCTATAGGAACGAGCACGGTTTAATTAAAACTTCAGATTTCCAAAATGATGTTAAACAATGGATGGGATGGACGGTCAAACCAATAGGTGGAAGAGATCTGCAGCTCGGGTCAATTTCGCAATATCAACTTGCATGGAGCAATTAAATTTTTCAATCTACGAAATGTGGTACGCTCAATGATTTTAAGCAGTGCAGATCAAAATCAATTTCATCCAACGACGTGAATGTATTTCGCTGATACAACAAGCAAGGAAAAATTAAATTTTTCAATTTGCGAAATCTTTTAAAATACGGCATGTTTCAATGGTGATGATTTGACGTAGAAACAAATCCATGGAGAAGGTTAATTTCGAGAATACAACTTGCAAGGAGAAAGTGGGTTTTGATATCAGTGAAATTTTAAATGGTGAGTAGCTTGAGACACGCGCTATCATAGCCATGGTCTAGAAAATTGATCAACAACTCAAAATAATTATGTTGGGTGAATGTGAAGGGAGGTTGTTCTAAAACATTATGACCATAAAACTGAACAAATGATGGACATATATGCAGTTGGAAAAACAACACACAAACATTGTGCTGATTGTGGATCAAATCATTTCAATTTAGAATTAAACCAGCCGAGCATGGTTGTTTTTTGTGAAAATGATTGTTTTGGGTCAGTATATTCAATCAATTGTTCTCATTGAACCAAGATGATTTTTCAAAAATTGAGAGAGTTTTTCTTCACAACACACCTATCTACAATAAACTCTCTTAGTTTTTACACAGGCGTTGTGGATTGAGAGAATCGAATTCATCATCAGAGGGCAATTTTTCAGGTTTTCAAAAGACTGTTTTAGTCCCAAAATTCAAAGAATTGTTTCAGCCAAATGGAGTTGAATTTCAAGAAACTGAGAGATTTTTTATTAATCATAGGCCTATATTCAAAAACCTCCTTTAGTTTCTACACAGGTATCACAAGTTGGGAGAATTTAAAAGATATTCACATGGTATTTTTCCAGAAATTTACAGGTTTACTGTCTGAGTCATCAGTTTCAAAATCAGATCCTAAGGAGCTAGAGCTGTGTTACGGAGAGAAATTTCTATGTCTTGGGGTACCACAATAGACAACTTGACTCTAGAAATCAAGCCTTTCCAATATGCAAGAGAAATCAAATATCTAACACTAAAGGATCAAAACTCGTACCTTATTCCGAACAGTTGAAGTAGATCCCCATTGAGCTTTCCAACTCCAGCTTGAATTGATAGATTACTTCCTCAACGATCAATAAACAAGAAAAGCATGCTATATATATTGGTGTTAGATCTAGTCTAGCATATATAATCAACAACATATAAGCATATTAAATCATCCATGGATAAAATATTCATTCAAACATACATTATTAGACAAGAAAAGATATTTCTATTGATATAAAATCAGAGATTACAATGAATACAACCTCTGTCGGCATGTCTGCAAATCGGAGAAACTGAATCCCCCACTTGGGTTTCCACCACCTCAATACTCCATCTCTCAATAGAAAGCTCACAAGCAAAAGGCAAGCTTGGGAAGAACACCAAAGTGCTCCAAGGGACAAAGGGATGCAGACTCAAGCATAAGTTCCGACAACAATGGACTATAGTTTATTTGCTCTCAATTCTCACACCTTCTTCAATGTATCCAAAGGGTTCCTTATATAGCTCTTCAATGGGGCAATGAAGGGTCAAATCCGAGCGATCTCAAGGCATATGGAAGGCTAGGAGACAAGTGAGTTGGATCCATGTCAAGGAAAACTCCAAAATAATTTGGCCTTTTGCACACATCCCGATGTATGCGGTTTTAGAGGTCAACCTGCGTATATACGCGAGAAAGGGTTTAAAAGTGGCGTATAGCAATTTAAGCATGTTTTTAGGGATGATATTGGAAACATCAAAGGTATAAAAAAGGTCCATGGGGTCCAAAGAGTCTGCAGAGGGACAGGGGAAGGCCATACAAGTGTGATTCACCAAGTGTGGTAAAATCAGCTATAACAAATGCACCCTAATGTGTGAGGTCAGAGGGGTCATACGATGGCCAAAATACATTATAAGTCCATCCCAGAAGTGGAGTGATGAAGAACCCAGTGGAATACCAGCCACCCAATCAGCATAGTAAAATGATACAACTCTGCATATAACTGCAAATACATATAGCAGTCCCGAATACATAAGAGTACAATGGCCATGAATAGGTATGATACAAAATATGACATAAGTGGTCATCGCCACGTACAATATACATAGATCAGAATCTCCATGATGAAGATATACAAAGGATCAAGATCTCCATAATGGCTGAAGATATACAATGGATCAAGATCTCCACAATGGCTGGACATGTCTGACATATATTGGAATCAAGTCATGAGAGCTGAAATCTCATGAACACTGGCACGATCAAGGAGGTAGAATATAAGAGATGCCACCAATCTGGAAGGTCCTCTACACAAACTGCTACGAGTACATGTCCTACTATGTGAATAGAGGTGTTGAGGTCGAACATAGTAGTCCATAGTCTGATTACCGGTCATTGATGTATACCGTTAACAGACGTGAGATCACCCACTGATAATGATAATGGGAATCAAGGTACTAGAGTTCAAACTAACAAGTGTGAATAAATGTGTTGAGGTCGAACACTTGAGAGCATCCATCGATCAGGGGACATTGATGTATTCCCAAATAACTGTCGATGGCGAGAGAACCCGCCACTGATGGCTGCAAGTCTCAAGGCACTAAAAAATGACTCTAGATTCCAATCCCATAATAAATGATATGAATTCAATGGGATGAAATCCACTGGAAGGAGGGCATTAAGGAATCCCCCATCATCCAACATGAAGTACTCAACAAAGCTGTATAATGTGGAAGGACTCAATCATAAGGTGCATGAACCAGTAACTGTACCGGGAATGGCCGACATGCAAAGTCAAGATAAATGAGGAATGGCCGATACAAGTTTCAACTTCCTTCGAACAAGAGCATAACAACGAATGGTGACTGAATGTAGGCAGCATAGACTCGATATCCAAAACTGGGACATCTCTGCGACACAGGAGGCATCGACAGAGGCTCCATAGGGACTGGAAGCTTAACCAGTTGGTGGAGATAAACTCAGATAAACGAGTACAGCTCCTAAAGTCAAACTATAAACCCAACCAATGGATGTGATATACAGTGCTCTGTTCAAAGGCGACACGACTCGACAACTGCCAAAGATAACATCTTTTCTTGTCTGGCTTTTTCGTTTTTTAAATTGTTTTTGGACTTTTTCAAATATTTAAAAAGCTTGAAAAAGAATAAAATTGCTTTATAGTTACAGACTAGGAGGAGACGAGTGTCATATGGGAAAAAAAACTAGTTCCAAGCAGTGGAACATACCTATTCTTAATGCAAGGATACATGTGTAGGATAGCGACACTCGGGGGAAATTCCCCTCCGAGTAGAAGAGGGAATCAAGCTACAAAGGATATAAAAGATGGCTCTGCATGGCTAGACATGAGACAAGCTCGGGCTATATGGCTGAAACTCAAAGTTAGGGAAGCTAGCGTAAGGCTCAAGAAGGCAGGCAAAGCTCATGATAATGCAATTACAACTTGACGTAAGGGAGTCCTGAGGGAAATAGGCCAGCAAAATATCAAGAGGAGTATGAAGCTCTTGCGAAATGTCATGGCAATACTATACAACAGACTCCCACACCCTAAGGTAAAAAATGTTAGCATGGGCACCAAATGCAAATAAGGCACTAACTAGGGTACCCATGTAAGGTTAAGCTCTACCATTCACATCATGCCACTTCTAAAACAGCGAGAAGGTTCCATGACATAATAGAATGGGTTCGTACCTAAGGCTATAATGAAGTGGTCATAAGGTCATGCAAAATGTAAACAGGAGTAAAACCTAACCTATATGCCATTTTAAACATCATACCCGTAAAGGGAACGAACGAGTCAAAGTAACGATCGAAACGACGCTCAAAATGGTCTCCTACATCATAAATTAGTCCAAAACGGTCCAAAAGGATTAGAAATGGTCCAAACTATAGAAAAGGGGGTAAAAATTTTCAAAAATTTGAAAATTTTCTATAAATAGTAAAAAATTCAAAACATTATATAACATTTGAAATTTTTACCCAATTGAGCTCAGAACTTCAACAACGAATTCCAGGAGATCCAGCCGGCGGAATCCACTACCATTTTTTCCAGGTACTTACCCATGCCCTGCTCTTTCACTTTCATGCAAATTTTATCTTTTTCCATGGTTCATTTGGGATTCTAGGCCAATCTAAGATGCGCGCCTTGGCCCATGCAGAAATTGAGGATACACGACTTTTTATCAAAAATAGACCTCAAAGTCGTGTACATATGCGGTTGTTTAGCAAACAGTCGCGTATGCGGCCGCGTTCAATGTTTTTTAAGTGTTCTAATGGATCAAACTTAAATTTTATGTGCAGGATGGTCCTAGAATGGAGAGAACGTGAGCACATTGATGTAGAAGGGGCAGTAAGGGCAGATCTAATGGCTCAACAAGCTTTGCGGTCATGCAGGCTCTACAAGTTTTGGTGTCTTGGTGGCTTAAGGGCCAAACCAAGACTACTGCAGATGCTAGTAGCCTACTGGGATCCAAAATCAGAGTCATTCTAGATAGACGGAATGTCCCTCACCATAGAAATGGAGGACATATACTTTATGACTTGACTTTCCCCATGGGGGGAAGTGGTGAAACTACGCTCTCGTGGGCCTGGAGGTGGCCTGACTATAGATGAGTACATAGCAGTGTACTGTTATCCGAACACAGAGAAGGTGGGGAGTCAAATCCCAACTAACTCCATATAGGTGCTAGGCCTAAAGGCCATTCTATTGACATTAGGCAGGATAGCGGGGCTAGCCTCACTCCACCAGGCCTCGCAGCCATTGATGTTCTATGCCGTGGAGTGCATGAGGCCCATAGTTTATGACTGGAGTACGACATTGTTGAGCAACATGAAACAATAGCTCAGTGACTGCAAGATGGGCAGGGTACGAAACTTCGGTTTCAACAGCATACTGAGCACGTTCTTCTTTGAGCGTGTTCCAGGATTGAGCCCTAGAGTTGACGTTCCTCTACATGGGGTTCGAGATCTAGCCCAATGGCTTTGGGCAGATGCTATGCGCAAACTGGGTGGAGGTAAGGTGTCCAACCCCTATCCAGCTGATTTCTTTCCATGGTGGCGACGACAGATAGTTTCCATCGATGATAACCCCTATGCCGAGATAGATTTTCGGGGAGACCCCGACATGCCGCTACCACCAGGATCGGCATACAGTGACATTGGTAACGAACCTCGACCCTCTTTAAAATTTTTGAGTTATTTAATTTTTTTGTGTTTTCTGATTATGTGGAATCAAAATACATGTTTTTGGGTGACAATACATAGTGACATCATTTATATGCATGCGGATGTAGGACCACGGTGGCCTGAAGGCTTCCCTCCCCATAGACGGAGGGGAAGAGGGTATGACTTTATGGGTGTGGATGCGAAGCGAATGCTCCAAAGCATTCATACCAACTTCGTGAGGCTGACACACAGAGTACCCATGGCGCAAGTCAAGGACTTGCATGAGGCCATGCAGCGCCAGGTGGTGGGTGTACCATGAGCATGGGTGTAGCTATTTTGATGGCTAGCTAGAGCTGTGGTGACATTCCATGATCACAAACCCCCTCCTCCTCCACAAGCTTAGATACCTGGGAGTGATACATTTTGTACTACTGTGTATTTATATTTTGGTTGCTCAAGAGCCCCATTTTTGTATTATGACACTATGTATTACCACATTTTGGATGTTTATAAAACTTTTATGATGATCGATTTATTTATTTACATGTGTAAAAATTTATATTCGTGATGAGCTTATTGTCTATGAAACAAATTCCAATCTAACACATAGTTAGCATATGAGTCAGCAATTTGATTATTAATTCTTGGAACATGTATGTATGTTATATTATCAAATTGTCGTTCTAATAATCTCACATGTAAGAATATTCTTAATAATGTCAGATCCCTGACATGGTACAAACCATTAAGCTGTGACACTACTAACTCCGAATCAAGATGTACCTCAAGAGAGAAAACACCATGTGACATGGCATCCTGTAGAAGCTCGATAACGGCACTATACTCAGCAACATTGTTCGAAGAGAGCCGTAAACATACGCCTCCTGAAGACAATACCTGACCCGTAGGAGTATAGATCACCCAAGCAGTAGAGGCTGAGTGTTGAGTGTGACGGCTCGCACCATCCGCGAATCCTATGAAGGTGGAAGATTCCATTGACATCTGCCCAAAAGAAACGAAAACTAATCACAAACCTGATCACCATAAGAAAAAACCTACCTATGCAAAACTATACAATAATATACAATAGTCAGCCTTGGCTGAAAATCATGCATAGTACTTTTTAAGATAGAGCCCATTTATAGGCTCCGCCAAGGCCATTCCCTCATAATCCACTAACTCATAAGCACCCTTCTCTAACACAATTTTAACGATGTAAGGACCATGCCACATGGGGTTAAACTTTCCTTCCCCCAAGGGTTCTTTTGGTTGATCCCACAAAAGGACGAACAGACTTATTGTATTGGACCTTAACACGACACTTATTCACTTCTAGAGCCACCAAGGCATCTCAGCACTGCTCATCAAGTTGCTCTAAGTGGACCAAACGCTCCTCCAATGGGGAAGTGTATTGTAAAAGCTCTATGGCTAGATTCAAAGAAGGAATCTCACACTCAACCGGCAATACCAACTCCACTCCATGTACAAGATGATATGGAGAAAAACCCGTGGCAGTCTTAACAGTGGTTCTATAAGCCCACAAAGTAGGATATAACATAATGTGCCAATTCATCTTGATTTGTGCGATGGTTCGTTGGAGAATGGATTTGAGTGATTTGTTCACTGCTTCAACCTGTCCATTCGCTTGAGGGTAGTAAGAGGAGGAATGCTCTTGATTGTACCCTAACTTTGAGGCCAATTCTTCCATCATATGATTTTGAAAGTGCTTGCCATGGTCAGTGACAAGCTCCTTCGGAATACTGAACCGAGTAATAATCTGGTTGAATATGAAGTGTGCGGCTGTCTCACCGTCGGATTTAACTATAGGCATAGCCTCAACCCATTTAGTGAAGTAGTCAATAACCACTAAGATATGATGATGCCCCCTAGTTGAAGCTAGGTTGCAATCCATGAAATCAAGCCCCCACTTAGTGAAGGGATCGCCGGTGATGATGGGATGTAATGAGGTAGGCCGCGAGCACATATTCCGTGCAAACACCTGGTAAGGGTGGCACTTCTTGACTGCATCTACACAATATTTAAATATTGACGGCCAGAAATAACCTGCTTTTAAGATTTTTTGGGCTGTAGAAAGCCCAGATAAATAACCACCACACGCCCCTCCGTGGAAATCATTCAGCACAAGCTTAGCCTCCTCATGAGTTAAACAACGACGTAAAATGGAATCTACCCCACGGCAATACAAGGTGTTAACCACTATGAGGTAATTCTTTGATACGTGACGTAATCATCGTCGTTCATCCCGTGAGAGGTGAGTAGGGACCTTCAATGTTTGTAAATATATGATAATGTATCCATACCATGGATCCAAAGCTGATATTAAAAAGATGTGCTCATCGAAAAACGTATCTTCACAAACCATCTCCTCCTCCTCACTTGGGAAATCCGATATAAGCTCCGCAAAAATTAACGATTTCTTCTATTTTGCCAAAACAAACTCGAGATCGAATTCTTACAAGATGACAATCCATTTATTATACTTTCCCCCAATCATCCTTCGAGTGAGGATGAATTGAAACGGATTTTCATGGGCTACAACCAAGGTTTGGTGAAGGAGAATATAATGTCTCAACCGTTGAACTGCATGTACAGTAGCTAAGGAAAGATTATCAACATGGGAATAATGGACCTCCACATCAATAAGGTTCCAGGTCATGTAGTATATGACATTATCTTGGAGCTCCTCATCCTCTTGAACCAAAACCATACCAATCGTCTCCATGGACATAGCCACATAAAGTAGAAAGTCACGGCTATAGTCGGGTCGACTAATCACCAGGGCCAATTTTAAGGCTCATTTAAGCACATCAAAGGACTCCTGGGCTCACTCTTCCCAACAAAAGGTGGTGTCCTTTTTCAAAAGACACATAAATCCTCTAGTCAAATTGGCAAAGTTGACAACAAATCTCCATAAGAAGTTTGTCATGCCTTGCAAACATTGAAGATGTCTAATGTTTTTCGGGGGAGACAACTGAAGTATTTCCTCTACCTTCAAAGGGTCAACTCTTATACCCTCCTTGGAGATAATGAACCCTAATAAGCGACTAGACTTCATGCAAAATATGCACTTGTGAGGATTTAACTTGACCAAATAATGGTGGCACCTTTTGAACACTAATCTCAAATGATAGGAATGACGCATTCTCATATGAGAATGAGCAGCAAGGTCATCCAAAAATACCTCAATAATTGATTTGAGATCATGGAAGATCAAGGTCATAACCCGCTAAAAAGTGGCTCCAACGTTCTTAAGGCCAAAAGACATCTTCCAATATGCAAAGGTTCCCCAAGGACAAATAAAGACAGTCTTATGTTGGTCCTCAGGTTTAATTTGTATCTGATTGTATCCGAAAAAGCCGTCCATAACAGAAAAAACCTCGCTACCCACACACTCATCCAAAATTTGATCAATAAATGGTGTGGGGAAATTGTCTTTAGGATAGGAACGATTCAAGTCATGGAAATCAGTGCATATACAGATCACTTCCTGCTTCTTATCCACCGGAATAGGATTTGAAACCCACTCCGTCAAGGGAACGGGATAGATAAAACCGGCTTTCAACAGTTTTTCTATCTCTGCCTTAATCGTGGGTGCTTTCCTAGGATTCACTACACGCAAGCATTGTCGAACAGGCTTAGCATTGGGATAAGTTTTAATCTCATGTTCAACAATGTGAGGGTCGATACCTGGCATTTCATCGTAAGACCAAGCAAAGATATCATGAAATTCTTTAAATAGCTCGGTATACTCTTGAATCTCAGCATGGGAACATTCTGCCCCAATATAGACATTCTCAATCTTTCTAGGATTGTGAGAGATATTGATAGGAATGGTAGGAGATGTATTTTCCATGTTCCCATCATCCATCGGACCAAGAGAGCTTAATGGAACCATGGGACTACCAATTCTTTCACTAAGAACCTCCCTAAAGTCCTCACACACTAAGCGGTCAAGCTCGGGAAGAAAATAGGATCTATGATGCAATTCTTCCCAAGGTGGTTCATCCCCTGACATGGCCTCAATAATCACTTCATTTGAAGGAAAAACACTATCAAGGAAATCATGCGCATGAGAATATTGAACTGCTCATGCAGACAGCACATACGGGTCCTCCTCCTCCGTCCATGAAGAGGAAGGACTAGGCTCTGCAACACACCCAATATTAGCTTGATAAGCTACCATAGTTGTAGGCAACGGCATGTCTGTCACGATGGGCTCACTCAAAGTATTCGGTGTAGGAAGAATCCAAGGATCTTCCATATGAATCGTGCGAAAAGACACTGATCTCACAGATGTCGAAGCCTCACCGAAAATAGACCCTATCATAAGGACAGGTGCAGGACAACTAAAGCTTCCCATAAGGGATGGATACATGCCCACACCCACACTCCCAGTTGCCGGCTGAGAGTGCTCTACAATCAGGATCGAAGCTCCCGAAGATGCGGTAACCGATGGATTCTTGAATGACATTTGATCAATTGTAATTATCTTCCCATTAAATGGAAAGCATACAACGCGAAATAGAGAAGAAGCTACGGCTTGCATACTTTACATCCAATTCCTACCCAGCAAGAGATTATAGTCAAGGGGCGCATCAACCACCTCAACCTCTATCGCAATGGTCTTCCCTCCCAAATGGACCTTAAGGGAAGGAAGGATCCCGTGCAGCCTAAATGATCTCCCATAAAAATCAGTCAACATGGTACCGTATTTAGACAACTTAGGGGAACCTAAAACCTTCCAACACGATAAAGACATCACAGAAGCAGCAGCGCCTTCGTCAATCACAGTGCGCTTGACGGTCATGTTAAGAAATTGTACATGAATCAAAAGAGACACATAATAAGGCAAGCGAGGCTGCAGTCCCAAGGTTTCAAATTTAATCATGGAGGAAGAATTATCATCATTCACACCAAGGGTAGAAAGCAAAGCCTTCCTTTGCGAAGGACAACTCTGAAGTACTTCTAGTGTAGACATCACATAAGGAGTGTGGCCCAAATCCTCGACAATAGAATAGTTCTGGGCGGCTCGAGCATTAGGATTGTGCCCCGAACACTTAAGGACTCCCTTAGGAATGCGAGGTGCAACTTCAGGTTTATCCACAGGTTTTTCAATACGCAAAAGAGTCCCTGGTGGATCAGGTTCCTTTCCTAGGTTGGGTTGTGATGAACCATAGTCCTTCGCATGGGTCAGAACCTTTGTAGCACACACCATGTTAATGCAACCATGACCACTAGCCTCCGGGGGATCTTGATCACCACCAGACTGATCATGGGTCCTCGAGTTCATGTTTTGATTGTGAGGTAAAGGGTTGGTCAGCACAGCTGGGCCCTGCACTAAGAATCTCGAGGCTTCATTGATACGAGGGCACAAGTAAGTGAGGTGATCATCCTTACATAACTTGCAAGGAAATTTAACCTTATGTTTAGATTGCTTGTCCCCCCCAGCATTTCGGGCATTCTTGTTATTAATATTAGAATTTTCATTCCTATTCCCACCCTTACGATTGTTCTTACCCTTTTTTCTATTCCTTCTGGGTTGCTGGTTACCCTTCTGGTCTGATGATTGCACCAAAAGCACACTCGCCGTTTGGGTGGGTTGAGATGAATCTGTGGCTTGTCCCGAAGCAGATTGTTTGATCGACAATTGACTGACCTGTTGCACAACCGAATCCACAGTCTTATCACTTGCACAACCAACAATGCCATCAGCATGTGGTCCAGGTTTAACTTTGGGGTCAAAACTAGAATGCGGAGCGTTGGGAATGATCTCATATAACAAACCAGATTGAGCATAAATCAAGTCTAATTCCTGTGCCCTAAAAATGGTTTGTTCCTCATTTTGAACTCCGGATGTAGAAACATCCTTCGCTATATAAGGAAATAATGACTTAAGGAACCACTCGAGGAGAAACTCCAGCGATATGAAGGATTTAATCAACCTCTTCTGTCTACGCCACTCTTGGATATGGTCTGAGATATGCATGGCTTTATCCTGCCAAAATGTCAACAAGAGTTCCATGCCAACGTTGTAACACACTGGTAGCTGGAAGTGGTTGAGAAAAGTCATCGTTAGGTCATCGAACAAATAGAATGCCCCCATAGGTAACTCTATATACCATTTCACGGTAGGCCCTGTAAGGGTGCATTGAAACAGCCTTAAACGGATCAAATCTTCATGTAAAGAATTTGAAGAGCACCATAGGTGAAATGTGGTAATATGTTCACTCGGATCCTCTCCTGGTTTTCCCTCGAACTTGGGTATGTCCGAGGGAAGCTTATTAGGGACAACCGGCCAAGCCAGGTCATGAGATACAGGATCGTTCATTAGTCTCGACAAGTCAAAAAGATTTAGCGTTGCGAGGAAAAGGAGCCTAGGATGAGTAGGCCGATGCACCACTCCCTGATAGTTTTGGTGTACGTAGGTCTAATTACCGTAACCACCATGGCCTTGGCCATAGTGCCCTCCTCCCGTTTGACCCGTGTAGGGTGGCATGGAAGCACCATAATGTGGTGTACCTTGACTATGTGGGGCTACAAAGCCATAATTAGGAGAGTAAGCAGGTTGTTGATACCCGTACCCATAAGGTGAATAATCGTGTCCATATTGTGTCCCATAATAAGGTCCATAATACATCCCATGAGATGTACCATGAGACACTCCGGAAGTAGGAATGTAGGCTCCAGAAGTAATGACATGACCTCCAAAATTAGGGATATGACCCCCTGAAACAACAGGAGGTACTTGAACTTGAAACACAACTGTGCGAGTAGTAGCAGTACAGAAATGACTCGTAGCGACATTCTGGCCCGAAGGACCATGTGAATGAGGTGGAGGAATGACATTCGAAGAACAAGGAACTAAGGATGAAGGGACCTGTGAAATTATGTATGTGGTGTTCCCTATAGTCACTCGTCTTGGATCCGGTATCTTAATAGGATCACTAACCCTAGTTCTAGGAGGAATATGTGATGTAGCTTCCACCACCAGGATGGAAGGTGCAACATGACTTGTGGTCCCAAACCTCTCTGCATGGTAAGGAATAGGAATGCCCCCAAGCGTAGTGTTAGGCTCAAACTCCAATTCAACATGAAATGCCAAATCATGTGTGGGAATACCATACATACCATAACTAGTTATTGCAGGTTCATAATGAGTCTCATCGCCCGACATCCCATACCGGTGACCCATGAATGGGGGATCATAGCTAGAGTAAGTAGGTATATCATGGAAAGTACCTATCTCACAAATTACAGGACCTAACTCAAAAATTACAGGCATATCAGGTGAAGGATCATAGGTAGGAGTAAACTCCCTATCATCCACTCGAAGTGGAGAAGAAAGCTCAGGAATACCATCTTCACAATCTCCCATCATGTGTGAATCAATGTGCGAAATAGCCCACCTGGACCATCTGTTTCTCTCTCCCAAAGGAGGAGGAGAGGTAGAAGGAGGAAGTTCTACTAAATGATGAGAACGACAAGGAGCCGCACCTGAATCCACAATGACTCAAAAAAAATGTAAAAGACTATCTAATTACACAAAACCTAAGCAAGCTAACATGCACAAAGCATACACCAATAATATCTAAAGCCAAACACAAGTAATCAAGGGTAGGATAAGTGAGCTCCCGAATGAAGCAGGTATGTCTTTCCTAGGAGAGGCTTGAGACTCCCATACACAACAAGTGGAGGTACGTAACCAATTATTGTGGCCCTCAGCTTCAACGCGTAAAGTGACTGTGCTGTCCGACCCCAACTTGGCCAGGACACCCGCAGAATAACCCCTGCAAAGTACCCCCTTGATATCCTAGGTAAGGCAACTAAGTTCACCTCAATATAATCAATGCTCAGGCGGACAGTCGCAGGCAGAATTGACCGTATGGGTAGGGTAGAAAATCCTGAAACTCTCGAAAGAGCCCCCAGATACGAATACAATCCTGGAAATATCTCTGGTGCTACTCAGTTATGACTAGGGGTCATCCCAATTAATAACCGCTCACACTGCCTCGTGCTTAACTCCCTTTTGAGAGGAGGATCCTGAGAAACACCAACTATACCAAGGAATTTCACACTATCACCTGGACAGACACATACATGTTTTTTGTTTTGTGGTCTTGGATAATTTACTGACAATGAACTATTCCAAGGCCCTAAAACCTAATCTTGTTGGTGAACCCTATAAAATAAAAAGGTGTAATCCATTTTAATTAAGCGTTGATTTTATTTGGCTTTATTTACTCAACAAGAGGTAGATGGCCGTGCAACTAATGGTGTTATGACGCAACATGAAGCAAAATGCACACCTAACAATCAATGCAAATGCATTGTGTCTAATAAAAATAGGGCATGCTACTACATGAAATGCAAATTTTTTCTTCAAATGATAAGTGCAATCATTCTTATATGAAGTCCTGACTAATACTTCAAAGCAAAACCTAGTGCAAGTACCATGCAAAAATGCAATGCATAATGATGCAAATAAGCACATATTTTTGGATTTTTTGAAACAAAAATGAGATACTAAAGCAAAATAATGATTCTACTACCCCCAGAATCGGTAATCACACTCAAATAGCACTCACACAAAGTACTACAGTAAAATAAATATAATGCACTAATCCCAAAACAAAAAATCGAAAATTCAATGACAAGAACATTCTTAAAAAAGAAATTTACCCTAAAAAAAATGTCTCTGGTCAGAAACAGAGGTGTATACAGACTCTAGTAGTGTCAAAGGAGACTCAACAATTATCAAAATTCACCCATCAACAATCAATCTTCCTCTAGAAGGAAAAAATAAGGGCATACACGATTGTTAGCAGTAAACCCGCGCATGTACGCAAATATATCAGTGAAAACCGTGTAAATACGTGACTGTGAGTTAAAAACTCGTGTACAGGAAGAAAAGTGCATAAAAACAAAGGCAAACAGACAATCTAAGACAAACTTCACACCAATCAGACACTACCAGGCATACATGCCCCCAGACCCAACATAGAAACTGAGAAATAAGAGCAATTCAAAGTCATTGAATGTCGATAAAAAACCCCCAAAGGACAACTACTAGGAACTCCCCAGTGGAGTCATCAATTCTGTTATGGAGAGAAATTCCTATGGCTTGGGGTACCACAATAGACAGCTTGACTCCAAAAATCAATCCTTTCCAATATGCAAGAGAAATCAAATATCTAACACTAAAGGATCAAAACTCGTACCTTATTATAGACAGTTGAAGTAGATCCCCATTGAGATTTCCAACTCCAGCTTGAATTGATAGATTACTTCCTCAACAATCAGTAAACAAGACAAGCATGCTATATATATTGGTGTTAGATCTACTCTAGCATATATAATCAACAACGTATAAGCATTTGAAATCATCCATGGATAAAATATTCATTCAAACATACATTATTGGACAGGAAAATATATTTCTAATAATATAAAATCAGAGATAACAATGAATACAACCTCTGTCGGCACATCTGCAAATCGGAGAAACTGAATCCCCCACTTGGGCCTCCACCACCTCAATCCTCCATCTCTCTATAGCAAGTTCACAAGCAAAATGCAAGCTTGGGAAGAACACCAAAGTGCTCCAAGGGACAAAGGGATGCAGACTCAAGCATAAGTTCCGACAACAATGGACTATAGTTTCTTTGCTCTCAATTCTCACACCTTCTTCAATGTATCCAAAGGGTTCCTTATATAGCTCTTCAATAGGGCAATGAAGGGTTGAATCCGAGCGATCTCAAGGCATATGGAAGGCCAGGAGACAAGTGAGTCGGATCCATGTCAAGGAAAACTCCAAAATAATTTGACCTTTTGCACACATCCCGATGTACGCGGTTTTAGAGGTCAAACCCGTGTATATACGCGAGAAAGGGTTTAAAAGTTTCATATAG
>LPNX010098958.1:152107-179295 GCA_001517045.1 Pseudotsuga menziesii | reverse complement strand
AAGGTATAAAAAAGGTCCATGGGGTCCAAAGAGTCTGCAAAGGGACAGGGGAAGGCCATACAAGTGTGATTCACCAGGTGTGGTAAAATCAGCTATAACAAGATAAATTAGAGGAAAATAAGACATGGGTTTTTCATGCACATGGCCAAGTACAAAAACCTCTTTTGCTATTAACACAACTATCACCATCTGGGATATGTAGGACGGTATTTTTAGCCTTTTTTTTCCAGTAGTCTACATTTTAGTTTTGTCTTATGTGAATCGTGGTGTGTATGCCACATCCCAAGTTTGTTAGAATATGTTATTCAGTTTGTAACAAATTTTGATTCCTGAATGTCGGTTCAGGAGGTCCAAAAAATACTATAAATGTACCTCCTGAAGAAGGAGAGAGGGTTGGAACTGATGTAATTTTGTAGTGTATGCTTTCAAGAGTTTCTTAATAAAGTTGCAGAGCCAAAGTCGGTGTTTTTCACAGGGATTCATGTGTTGTTTGTGTTACAGTCTATTGCTTCCTTTCTCATGTGAATGTTTTCCAGTTTATCTCCCCCATTATGTTTTCTTTCATGTCTGAAATGAGTGTATAATAGTTTGGAATTCATACATACTATGCTCCGTCCATTGTTTCAGATATCAGCTAAAGCTTTCTTCTAAAGTTAATACAGAATTCATTCTTTAATGCTTTGTATTAATGGTTTGTTCTTGCTCTTCCTTTTCCACCAGAAAATTATAGTTTGACTACAGCCAAATGGCTATGTTGCCTCTATGTTAAAATCCCCTGCATAAGTTCTGTTTATTTTTGTCACACATCTTGACTCCATCGCACAATGGTTCTATCCTCTGTTTCAACCACCCTTACAAACAATTTATATTTTTACTTGTACATATCTGGCATTGTTAATATTTGGTGAGAGATCCCTTTCAGAAGAGCAGAAGGCCAGTTCTCTCTTCAAAATTGGTTCTGTTGTTACCTGGGAGTGAGCCTTCCGCAACCTTTGGTTCAATTCCAGTACTAACAGGTAGAATAGCACTTAAGTTAGGGTTTTTGACCTAATTTTTGCAAAACAATTATGTTTATCTATTTTTAGTAAATTGTATCCAACTTTTCAGGATCTAAAATAAGTTTTGTAAAGGCTATAAATCCCATGACTAATGTTGAGGCAAGGGTTCGACTTCGGATACTTTTAGACCCTTATTGTAATCAATCTTCTCATGTTATTCATCATTTAATATAAGCTATTTTTCCATTATATGTTCAGGTTCCATCTCTTTTATGTTCTGTACTTGTGCTTGGATGTTTGATTCAGGTTTATTCTTTTTGTCTAATACCAGATAGCTATCATCCTATCTCTGTGTTGATGAGTTGAATTGCAATTATAAGTTTCATTGTTATGATTATCCATTCATATGTGATTGCTTTATATATGAATATGTCCGCATAGTGAGTTCTTCATTTATTCACCTTATTATAAACCATCTGAACATTGATAGTTAGAAGCGTTATCTATTTGATTCAGTTTTATGCATGTCTTGGATGAGTGAGGTCTTCTAGGTCATCTGACTTGATCCATTTAGTAAACCATTGAAGAAATATTGAAGTTACCAGGCATCCTCGAGCTGTAACCTAGAGGAGTTTCCTGGAGAGCTAACAATGTTCATGCAATTATTAATCCATGTGCTTAATCATGATAATTCTATTTACTCATGAAATACCTTTTCAATATATATAATATTGTGTTAATGTCTAGATGCATAAACAACATACAAACATAAATTCTTTACTCTGATGATAGAAATTTGTGTCCATGTTTGAGATTAAGTGTGTTTTTTAATAACTACCATTAAATTTCATCTTCAACTGTAAAATAAATATTTCCAAATATTTAATTTATATTTATTGGATTGAATTATGAACTAAATATATTGATAGCAAACGTATTGTATGTTGTTTACATAACTCCATTATTATTAACAAACAAAAAATTCAATGCAAATGCAATATCAAAGACATTACCACCTCATAGCTTTTGTTTTAATGAACAATATAGTTCAAACACCCTTTTTTTTTTTAATGTAAAAAAAAATTTAGATGAAAAGCATAACACAACTCCCCTTCTAATGAACAACATAAAATATATTCCTTTTTTAACCAAAAATATCTTAGCAAAGCTCACCTTTTGGTAATAAAAACGCATTGCAGATATGATATGAGTGTGTCAATCTTAGATTTTGAACGTCAAATATGATAGTATCTTAGAACTCTATTATCCTCATATGCATTTTTCAAATTATTGCTAAATTTTATAAGTTGATTATGTAGACTAAACATTTATGAGTTTTCTTTGAATGTAATACAGATAATTTGAGAAGGTTTTTTCTGGTTTGAGTGGTCTTTTATGTTTTTCAAAAGAAAGTTCATCTTAAAGGATTTTCATGTAATACGTGGATCAAATTTTAATTAAATTTTGAAGAAATATAAGTAAAAGTTTTGTTAAAATCTAAATATTATGAAAATGGTATTTGTCATGTTTTTATGACTTATTTTATTAATTGTTAACCCTTAAATATTGCACACATGTAATATTTACACAATTTGCATAGTAAGGCATCATCAACATATAGCATGCAATCTACTGAAAACATCTTCATCAGATACAAGAAGCAGCATGAGTCCATAAATGATAATGAATGGTTAAAAGACAAAATTGTGTAGCCAAATATATGTTTATATGTGTGACCACGTGTATTACCAGTTTGGTGCTCGCGCAGTATCTGCATGGGTTTTCCCTTGATAACCATGCGACTATCAAAATGGAAGGATGTCAACCACCCATGGTGCATTAAAGGCTCATCAAATCTCTATCACCTCCAAAAATTTGAATTTATCTCCTCATGTACTTGGGCTTATTGAATAGCCCCCATTGTGTACCTTGAAGCAAGTTCATGAGGTGATGGGGTTCACTCTTGGATCTAGTTGTTTCTTTCCCACCTCTTGGCATATAAAAGGAATCAATGGGCATGCATCTTAGAAGAAGAAATCAGAGCAAGGTTATGCTACTGAAATTGTGATAGAGCTCCCTTATAGCTCGCCTCTTTCCTCTTGCTTAGCATCTCCCAAGCTCCCTTGCCACCTTCCTCCAAGGGGAAAGTGTTCTTCTCCTTGTTTCCTTCTTCCTCAAGGAGCATCATTTTAGCTTATTTTATCTTAGTTTTAGTTTTTTTTAAGCTTATTTTGCTTGTGGGTGATTGGTATACCTAACCCTCAACTACTACTGATAGTTTTTCTACTTTAATTCAAATTGATTAGGATCTTTATATGAAAGAATAACAAGCACAACAAGATGCACAAGAAACAAATATTTTACTTCGGGAAACCATAAAGGAGAAAACCCCACAAACTTCTTCAGAATATTTCTGTCACTAATACAATTTCACAAGATGGAAACACCCAATAATAATAAGTATTCTACGAATCTCTCTCTCTTTCTCCTCTAGTGAACTTGTTGTTAGTGATTGAGAAAAAATATGAAGATCATTGAACTTTAAAACTCTAATCCATAATAACAGAGCATATAGATCTCATCGATATTTCAAAGACATAAATCAAACCATAGAACACAAGATATACCCTAGGAAAACCATCCACTATTTCGGAGGACAAAAAACCCAACAAACAAACTTAGAGTATGATTGATAATTGGCAAAGAATGATTACAACACAATCGAAGATTTCCTTCTTCAGAAGCACCAGAGGGTAGAGATCAAATGGAACACTCTAATGATTTTTCCAAGTGCATAGAACTTTAATAACAAGTCAAATTAGGTCATATAAGGAAGGTAGTGAATATTACATGCTTCAATAAGTAGTTAACATTGAAAACATTGTTTTATCTTCAACCATGTGCCCTCGCTGACTTGGTGTCAAGTTGGCACTCCATAATTATCTCCCACAAAGAATATATGCACCCTCCATTAATTCACTGACTTCAATTGTATCTAACAGAGTTGTTAACTGAATGAACTGAACTGAGTTGAATGGAACTGCATGCAACGGAATGGAATTGCATGCAACTGAATGGAACTCCATGCAACTGAATAGAACTGAATGTAACTAAACAAAGATGAATGTAACTAAACAGAACTGAATGTAATTGAACATAACTGAACGTGACTAGTGTTTCTACACCGGTTTCATCTTCAACAACCACTTGCATACATTAAGGAGTTAATTCCTTAATTAAATGAAACTTGTTTATCATAATTAATACTCAATTGATGTCTTATCAATTCGAGTTCACTTGGTAGCATGCATGGGTAATTCGAATTCTCTCTCTATCTCTATGCTCATATTAATTTTTCTCTACATGGTCCATATGTGTTTTCATTAATTCTATATCATATCATACTCATAAGAATTGTTCTGAACCTATGGTCATATGTATTAACCCAATTCATATAGTTACATGCTAATGTAAATCACTCTAGGGGTAGCTAATTCTTAAAGGAGACTTGTAGCACCTGTTGACCATGACTAGCCATACATCACATAGTATATCATCGATGCTTAATACAAAATAAGTCATGTGAACATAATACAACATAATTTCCATACTTGATACAACACAATTCTCACACCTTAACATAAGGTCATGATCTGAACCATAAGATCCTAGTACAAGCATCTCTCCTGAATATGACAATGTCATGTGAACTTAATACAATATAAGTTTCGGACTTGATACAACAAAGTATTATACCTTAATACAACATAAGGTCAAGGACAATATATGAATCTAATTAAAACATTGATTCCAAACTTGATTACAACACAAGAATCAAACCTTAATACAGCATAAGGTCATGGAGAATAACTCCTGAGATTGTAATCTCAAAACTCCCTCTCGGTGAGGGAGACATTCTCTGCTATACCAAGCTTATCTGATAAGTGTCTAAACTTCATCACAAATAAAGGATTGTCACAAATTTGCAATCTTCTCATCGGTACCTATGTACTAGAAGCATTTTACATGACCATGACTTCAACGAAGTAAAACTTCATCTCAATGTGTTTTATCATAACACACATATAGAGTTTTAGAGAATGATTGACTATTAACACCTAATGACTGTAGGCTCAAGTATTTCACCCTAATAGGTATATTTCCAAGCTACACTACTCGTTATTATGTATTTCTATCTGCAAAACACAGTTTTCTTCTGTATTACTCTTAGACATACATATTTCTTATGTAGTACTAGTCACAATACACAGCTTTTGTAGTACTAGCCTCAAATTACATCGCTTATCTCAGGATACGAAATAGATGGATAAAACAATAAAATAATAGGCCTTCCATGTATCAAATACAATAAAGAGCCTATTCTAATGTACGTCAAAGGTACTCAAACATATTCCTAGTATAAAGCATAAAATACGACAAGTCTGCTCAAAGACCAACCAACTACTTACACAAAGTAGCATCATCTGGATCCAATCAAGAATAAAGTTTCTCTAAACTAGAAACCATGGATTTTAAATCCATCACATACAACATTATACAACAAATGTTTAATAACATGCAGAAGGAAGAATTATCTTTTATTTCACTCTTTAACATTTGTTGACTTTTTGAATCGTCTGCTATCTGGAGAAGTTCTCCGAGAGCTTGACATTCTCTTTGATTTTATTCAAGTCATGATCACTTTCTCAGTGATCCTTCTCTTTATATTTCAGCACCCCAACTACCTCTCTGAGAGTTTTAATTGTTCTCTAACAATCGAGACTATAACTCTTCTTGAGTATCAATAGTCTCTAATACTTTGACCATGTCTCTGCTCATGTGGATTCTTTCCACAATATATCACAGCCTCATGTTTCCTAAGTCATGTACCATGACTGAATGACAGGGATTTTATTTGATGCTTCCTATGAAGACACATCAATACTCCCTCTTAAACTAGAGGGGTTTTTCTATACTATACCAAGCTTGTCCTGTACAAAGGATTTAGTAAGAATGATGACAATGCTGCTCATCTGTAAATATGTACCATGTCTTGAATATAACTGACTAGAAACCTCAAAAAAATTTAAATTATTTTCAACATTCACTATTTAGAGAAACACATGTGATATTCCTCGATCACTATACTAGTCATATTTCATATATATTTCAAACTCTATTTCAGTGACCAAGAGATGTCTGAGTACACATACACTTGTATCAAGTAGGTACCACAACACATGCTATGTACATACTATAAAGCACATGACTGATCACGAGATCTGTGATTAACAATTTTCATCCCAACTAATTTTTAAGATCATCCAAATATGATCTAAACTTCATATTTCTATTCATATATATGGCCATGTAATTTTAATCCATCGTCCTGAAAATCTTCAAGTTCTCTACTGCCCATTTTTCTTAATTAAGGAAAATATTATCTGGTGATTTCCACACCTCTAATCAAAAGAATCATAAAAATATTATTGAATATTATTTTGAGTTTCCTTCTGAAATATGAGCATCATGCATATCTCATTTTTACAAGAGGTACATCAACAAGTTACACTAGTTCTTCAGGAGCTAGCGAGACTAGCAACTCTCTCTCACCATGTAAATGTGAGAATCATGATGTGGGTCCTCCATCATAGAAACTTATGCTCATATATATCTGAATCTATTATTTGAAACTTGAGACTAAATAAGATAGAATTTCTTTAGGAGCCTTCACATATATTAGAATAGATTTAAGCCATCTACTTTTCCTACTTTCCAAGAGACATAAAAGCCTCCCGAACTATTCTTCTTCAGGCTCACCCATCTGAATGACTCTACATTCATGTCATTCTTTACTTTTTAGGTAAGGGAATATTAATTTTCCCTTCAAGGAAAAATATTCTAATGGTTAGAACCATTTCATACTCATGAATTTTATTTACATGAAATACTCTCAGTATACTTATAATGTTTTACATAGTTATGTACAAATATTGACCAATCGGTTTAACATAAACCATTATAATATTATATACTGATATGCATCCCTATATAATCCCTATATCAGTCCAAAAAATTCATTTTATGAAATAAATATACAGCACCATGTTCATATCTCATTAGGTAAGCATGAAGCCCTATATATGGCCAACCATGTAGTCTTATGTTCACAGTTTACAAAACAATCATGCATCCCTAAATCTCATGTGTTATGGAGGATGTTTTCAGCCTTATATCAGTCCTATATGAGTATATATCAGTATTACATAAGTATTATATAATTCCTATATCATCTCACAAAATATGGGCTCATGAGATTGATAATATGCCAATAAGGATAGAAAAAACAATGTATATGCTAAACACAATTCCAAGTCCAAGAATTCAGATCTATATGATAGTCATGAAACATAAAAAAAAAATTAGATCTGATTTATAGCAACATATAAAAAAAATGTAAGGTACTCATCTTTATTTTTTGTATGGGATCCCTCTTAATCTTTGCACCCTTGCAAAGATAGGTGGAGTCCTTGTTTATTCACTACAACTTACAACACTGCAAAAAAAAACTTAATGCATGTACTAGAAGGTGTGTCTCTGCATGGGAATAAGGATCCCATGAAACTAAGAGAAAATTCTCTTCTTAAATAAAGGAAATATTCCTTTTGATCATCCTCTTCCTTGGATGATTTATCTTGAGAAGGTTCGCCTCTTTCTATGGCAGTGGATGCATGAACTCTTCATTCTTTTCTTTTCCTCACATTGCAATCCCATATGAAGTGACCTGCCTTCTTACAATAAAAACATATTAGTTTTTATTTGTGCATACCTTTATGGATATCTTTCTTTTGTGCACGGAAATTTTTCTTGGGAGAAAACGGTTTTCTTTCTTTCTTGGTTCTTGTCGTGAGGGAAAGATTATCCTCCTTAGTGTTCACCATCTTGTTTTGGATGCACCCTTATTCTTGGATGCAATCATGCTAAATTCTTTCAAATTTTGGTTGCTCTTCTCTTCCATTTACCACAACAAGAAAGGTCTCCCATGAGGATGGGATTCTGTACATGGCAGTTTGTAGAAGATCATCCTCATCTATGTCTACACCAATGCTTACTAGTTGATCCTTCAGTTGTGAAATATTTTTTAAGAATGATGCCACAGTCTCATCCTTCTCCATATTCATGTTGCGCAAATTGTTCTTCAAAGCCCTCTTTTGAGTAGGGGAATTTTTCTCATAAAGATTTGTGACAGTTTCGAAACACTCCTTTGACGTCTTCAATGGTGTTATCACCGACATGAGGTTGTCCTTCATGTAGTCATATCTGATCCTCTTTTCCTTTGCTTGATTCTTGTTGTAATTTGTTCTTCCTGAATTTGTAGTGGGATCTTTGATCATGGAGGTCACAAAAGAATCAATATCATGTTATTAAAGAATATTGATCACCATCGTCTTCCATGTATTGAAGTTGGACATTCGTTTGAGTCAATCTTCCGATTAGACAGATATTGATGCCATTGCTTCTAGTTCTTGCTCAATGATTCAATATTTATGGAGGCTTAGAGTGTTTGCACAAAACTAAGCTCTTGCGCACCCATTCTCGGATACCATGTACGTGATTAAGAAAAAATATGAAGATAATTGAACTTTAAAACTTTAATCCATAATAACAGTGCATATAGATCTCATCAATATTCCAAAGACCTAAATCAAATCATAGAACACAAGATATACTTGGGAAAACCCTCCACTAATTCAGGGGATAAAAAAACCAGCAAACAAACTTAGAATATGATTGATAATTGGAAGATAATGATGAAAACACAATATCATGTTGCCCTCTCTGAGAGGACCAGAGAGTAGTGTTAGGGCTCAAAACAATAGGGCATAATTTATGTGGAATTCTACCTAAGTAAGAGGAAGGAGCATAGAAGAGTAATAGGAAGGACTCGGAAGCTACGATAGAGGAAGGAGCATCAAGGAAAAGGGAAGGATGTTGCGACAAAGGAAGGAAAGAGAAGAAGAAGACAAAGATAAGGCACAAGACGAGGAAGCTACACCAGATGAGTAAGCCATGGAAGAAGGATAGAACGAGATACGATATGACATGGAAGAATATCCATAGAAGCAGGCGTGTAGATAGTGTAATGACCGGAGAGTGAAAGTAAGGAATAACGTTGAGAAAGAGACAATCCTTAGTGATCATGGGTACGATCTTGGCTGGAGCTGAGACAAACCACACGCGTGAAGGAATCTTTGTAATTCAGGTCGATGGTGCCTTTTTCTATGTATTACTAGAATAGGAAAGACAACCTGTTGGCTAAAGATAGTAAGTCGGTTGGGATAACGACTAAAGAGGAGTCTGTAATGAGTCTGTTAGAGTCTGTATTGAGTTAGTATTGAGTATGTAACAAGAATGTATGGGATTGATATCGAGTCTGTAATGGGGATATAAAATAAGGAACCCAAGCTATATATGGGTTAGTCAGTTTTACCTGATTAGATGATACAGCATTTTGAGTAACCTATAGACTCTTGAAAAATACACTTGAGCTAGAATTGAGATAGGAAGTTTTGGTTAAGGACTCTAGATCATTGATTGCATCAGAGTAGTGGGTCTGCAGCTGAGTGCATAGAAAAGTAGAGAAGGTTGAGTCGATCCAGGATGTGTGTGGATCGCTAGTAGAAGTAGAGTAGAAAGAGAAAGAGATAAGATTAGAGAGCATGAGAGGGAGGAAAATTATGTAAAGATAGAAGAGAATATCTTGAACAGAGTCTACATCTTTGTGCACAGACAAAAGGTGCATCTATTTCCTCATGCTAGATGAAGAGAACCTTGTGTTTTTTTCTCGAATGGGTTTCCACATTATATGTTGTGTATATGTGTGAATGGTAAGTAGCTTAGTTATATGCGTAAATGTTGTGTTGAATGACAAGTTGATTATTGTGTTGCAACTGGATAATTGTATGATTGTTGCATTATATTAATGAGTATGCTTATGATGTCTATTCACTGTAAGTTCACTTAAGTCTCATAAATAAGGGATGGATCATAGTGTGCTATTGAAATATTGTTCATACAAGTAACCCACCTTCCCAGTCTTTGTTGGAAACCTTGGCATAGAACCAAGGTACTAAAACACCCTCTCACACAAACTGTGGAAATGTGGTTCTAGAATTTACCCATAAAACTGAGATATCTCAGGTGAGATGACATCTATGTCGTAGGTGCTATCAGCTAATCTCCACTCCGTCGGGCCAATATCTTGGGATTTTTTGTGCTGAGCAGAAGGGATTGAACCTGGGTCCAGGGGAAGAGAGAGGGAAGAAAGACAACAAATGGTTCACAGTAATTTTCCTCTTTATACTACGTGTTGAAATCTACACCTACTAGATGGTGGGCTACACACAAACAATCTATCTCTGAATGGCCACAAAGTAGGATATTAATGGAGATCATATTCAAAGAAGAGATCAGTTATTCTGATCAAAAGTACAGAGCATTGACAGATCCTTGGAAACATATTGAGCATTGTCATGGGATTTGGAAAGAATATCCACGACAATAATGTGTTCATCGATTCATCCAAACTTTGGAAATGGTCCCGATAAGTTGGTACACCTTAGAAGAGCTGCGACGAGGAACCATTGAATGGGAAATATTAGCTATAAGCTTTACCCAGAGATTTGAATTTGAACGTGAACACCCAACAGTGGATGTTGCATTACAATTCATTAAGGAGAAGATATTTGAAGAAATACCAGTTGCAGACACGAACTTCCATCAATGCAGCATGAATACACATAGCTGGATGCAGTGTTATAATCTCATAGAAGAACCAAATGAAAAGACCCACTTGAGATAAATATACATGATTTAAAAGGTAGACGCATAGTAGAGGGAGCTACTATAACTACCGACCAATTTCTAAAACCACTAAAAATTAAGAAAGTAAATATTGGGTCTAAGGAAAACCCAAAGTTTGCTAATATTAGAGATTACTGGGATGAAGAGACTATGGGAAAGATCACTGAATTATTACATGAAAGGAAAGGAATAGTTTGAGACATGGTGAAATGAAGATACCCCTGAGTCTTGATGCAAAGCCGGTCAAAACAGAGGCCATACAAATTAAACCCGCGCTACAAAGAGAAAGTTAAAGCCGAACTTGATCGAATGCTAGAAGCAAGAGTAATAGAACCAGTTGAAGAATTAGAATGGATTATCCCAATCATAGTGTAGGACAAGAAAATATTAGGACAAATCAAGATTTGTGTTGATCTCAAGAAATTAAATGATTCTTGCTTGCATGATCCATTTCCAACTCCATTTGCAGATGAAGTATTGGAAAATGGTGGAGGACAAGAAATGTATTCATTTATAGATGGATTCTTGGGCTACCATCATGTCATAATTGCAAAAGAATATCACTACAAGACTACCTTTGCAACGGAGTGGGGATGCTACCAATACATGGTAATGCCCTTTGGAATCAAGAATGCACCTGCAATTTTTTCTCGAATTGTCATTGTTGCATTTAAAGAATTTATACATAAATTTCTTGAAGTCTATTTTGATGATTGGACAGTCTTTGGTCTTATAAAATATCATATAGAAAGTCTTAGAATGAATTTAGAATGATGTCATTGGTACCAAATTTCTCTCAATTTGACAAAATGTATCTTTTGTGCACCTTTTGGGGACCTGTTAGGCCATGTGGTTTGTCATGATGGGATTTTTGTTGAATCAGCTAAAATCATCATCATCCTGGACTTACCACCACCTACCACAGTGAAACGGTTAAGAGAAACATTAGGACATACAGGATATTACAAAAAGTTCATGAAAGAATATGCATAAGTAACAAACCACAATGGAGAAATTGTTAAAAAAAAGATACCAAGTCTCAGTGGAAAGAAGAATGCCAAGAGAGTCTGGATAAGCTGAAAAATAAAATGGCAACCACACTGATACTTGTATTTCCAAATTGGAAAAGAGAATTCCATGTTCATGTTGATGCATCCTCTGTCGCGCTTGGAGTGGTACTCACGCAAATAGGAGAGGGGATGATTGATCACCACATTGATTTTGCTAGAAAGAAGTTATCAAATGTATAAAAGAATTACACCACAACAGCAAGAGAAGGACTTACGATGGTTTATGCATTGNGGGGGGGGGGGGGGGGGGGAGAACTGTCGATGGCTTCTCCTCTTTCAAGAATTTGACTTTGAAATAATTGTTAAACCAGAAAGATTAAACTTGGGACCAGACCACCTCTCCAGAATAGAGAATCGAGAAGAACCTACTAGTCTGGAAGATAATCTCCCTAATGCACAACTATTTGCAATAACCACCTTTGATAATCAATATGAAGATATCATACAGTTCCTAACTATGGGTTTTGCACTAGTCGAGTTCACAACAGCACAAAAGAAATAGTTAGTAACACAAGATGCAGATTTCTAATTGATTGTTGGCCACATATATAAACTGGGCCTAGATGAGATACTTCGATGCTGATTTTTTGAACATGAGTGCCCTATTATTTTAAGTGGAGCACATGCTGGTATCGTAGGAGTACACTATACATGAAAGGTGACGGTGCGCAAGATATTACAGGAAGGGTTATGGTGTCCTACAATGCATGCAAATGCCCGAGATTACTGTCGCAGTTGTGGCGTTTGCCAAAGAACAGGAAAGCCATCCAGAAGAGATGGAATTCCATTAGTTCCACAACTCACATTACATGAATTTGATAAATGGGTTGTTGAATTTGTCAGACCTATTAGTCCAGAAGGGAAGAGCATAGGATCTAGGTATATTATCACTGTGATGGATTACCTAACTCGTTGGGCAGAAGCTACTCCTATCAAGGATTTTGCTGTTGCAACATCAACAAATTTTTATTTGAAAATGTTGTAACAAGGTTCGGGTGCCCTAAGATATTGATTAGCAATCAAGGTACGCATTTTGTTAATCATTTGATTGAGGAAATAACATATGAATTTCAGATACAACATAGAAGAACAACTCCATATCACCCGTAATTCAATGGAGCGATCGAAGCATTTAACAAGATTTTGGAAAATGCACTAACCAAAGTCTACAATACAAGAAGGGATGATTGGGACCAGAAAATTTCCGCAATACTATGTCCATATCGTACAACATGTAAGAAGTTAACTGGCTCGACACCATTTAGGTTAGTATATGGACAGGTAGTTTCCATTCCATGGAATATATTGTACCAAGTTTAAGGGTGGTGGAAATTATAGAAATGATAGATGTTGATGCTGGAGAAGAAATATTACTTCACTTAATCCATTTGGAAGAAGAATTCTTCATTGAAGGATTCCATCAAAATGCAGAAAAAAAAGGCAGAATGTATGGCACGATAGACACATTAATAACAAGCAATTCTCAGTTAGAGTCCATGTTCTTATGTATGACAACAAATTTTTCAAACACCTAGGAAAATTGAAGACACATTGGTTAGGTCCTTATGTGGTAAAGGAAATCACTGATGGAGGAGAAGTGAAATTGGAAAAATTAGATGGCACTGAAGTTAGAGGGATCATCAATGGGAGTTGGTTGAAACCTTATTTTGACAACTGTGACTAGGTAAAAAAATGATGGTGATTATCACAACGATGACTAGGAGAAGAGAATAGTGTGACTTTCACACAAGGTGTAGCGGGGGAAGTGTGAAACTAAAAACAATGGCACGTTAGCACAATTATGAGGAAGGATTGTTGAGGTGACAAATCTTAAATCCACAGACAACAAGGAAGTTCAAGAAAATCACAAGAGAAGTTGAGGGTCACTTCCACCATTAATATCATGACGTCACAACAAAAAGGGGCGGCGTAGTTGGCACCTCCACATAAGAAGTCATACTAAGAACCCACGTGATGGTTCGTGTTGTAATTACGCAACTCGATGATGGAGTGTGTGAGGATTTGACAACCAGATTGTTGGAATGACCCCACTACTGGTGTTCGATTCCCATCTTGCGTCCTTATAATCCCACCACCAGAATAAATGTAAGAAATAGAATGAACAAAAACTTGTGGAGAAGTATGACGAGTAAGTGTTTCAGTGCTAATGGCCCTGGGGGGCCTATCAAGGAAATTGTAATAACTATTCTGAGTAAGAGGACTGTCGTTGGATATGTTCCACTAAAGGCTGGGATTCGCTTGGATATGCAACCATTTTTGGTCCTCCATGCAAAAGTGGCTCCAACCATCTTGGTAAAGATGCCAATGCGAAGACCTTCTAATGATGGTAAAAGCAATGTTGTCTCAAAGGAATTGAGCACGACTGAAGAAGCAGTGGAAAGAATTCAAAGACCAGAGGACATCCCGCTGAAGCCTCCGGGCATAATTTCCAAGAATCAATTACCATAGTGCATAGTATCCATTGCTAGGAACTGTCAGTCTAAACAGATGTTTGGAATAAGAGAAGAAGAAACAAAGGCCAATGTCATCGCCATCATCACTATAAATTGTTGAATCTATGGGAGGTGATGATGATTCCAAAGATGTGGTGAACTTTCATACACTGATGGAGGTATGTACTACATATTGAGGATGACACATCTCACTAGCACTATATAAAAGAGAAACACTAATTAGATGTTTGACTGAGTGACTTCCACGAGCTCTGAGGCTTACCTGCATGTTGCGTAATCATTCATGGGTAATGCCGAGGAATATTTTGAAGGAAGGAAGGAAAAACCTAGGACGAGCTGGAAGCTAAAGCTAGAAATGAAGACAAAGAACATTGGTGTTACCGATAAGTCCCTCATCCTCTGCGTCCTACTTTTACATCCTACTACACTGATCAGTAAAAACATCCAAAATTAGACAAAAATGACAATTCTAAAAAGGAGTTAGTTGTTAATGAATGAAAATGCCTTATTGATGTCTAGATTTGCAAAAATGATAGTAGTACCAGAAGTATAAAGCCTACATCCAGCTGCAATCATAGAAGGAACATACTGTCAAACACAAAAGGAACATGTAGTCAAACACAGAGGGAACATAATTCATCATGTACACCAAAAGGTCTGCGAGGTAGCAACATCTATAGAAAGATTCATTCCAGAACAAGTCAGTTCTAACCTGGTGGAGCACATGCAGAAAATAGAAGAAGAAGAAGTGCAGAAAAAGAGAAGTTGCTGAAAAATGTGGAGGATATTCATACCAAAGTCAACACAAATCAGACCATGGAGGAATAGTTTGTGTGGCTCAGGATGAGCCACAGGTGAGTATTGGGGGCCTGATGGGCCTCAGAAGAGTAGGTCAGAATTCATGTGGACTTATTCCTAAGTAAGAGGAAGGATTATAGAAGAGTAAGAGGAAGGAGTTATGACAAAGGAAGGAGAATCAAGGAAAAGGGAAGGATGTTGTGATAGAAGAAGGAAAGAGAAGAAGAATGCAAAGAGAAGGAGTGGTAAAAGGAAGCTATACCAGATGATTAAGCCATGGCAGAAGGATAGAACGAGATATGAGATGACATGTCATAATATCCGCAGAAGAAGGCATGTAGATAGTGTAAGGGTTGGAAAGTGACAGTAAGGCATAACGTTAAGAAAGCAATAGTCCTTAGCAATCGTGGGTACGAGCTCAGTTGGAGCCGATGGAAACCACACATGTGAAGGAAACTTTGTAAGTCAGGTTGATAGTGCCTTTTGTTATGTATTACTAGAATAATAAAGACAACCTATTGGCTAAATATAGTAAGTCAGTTGGGATAGCGGCTGAAGAGGAGTCTGTAATGAGTCTGTTATAGTATGTATTGAGTCAGTATTGAGTCTATAATAAGCATGTATGGCATCAATATCGAGTCTATAATGGGGATATAAAAGAAGGAACCCAAGCTATAGATGGGTTAGCCAATTTTAGTTGATTAGCTGATACAACATTTTGAGTAACCTCTAGACTCATGGAAAAGACGCTTGAGCTAGACTTGAGATAGGCAGTTTTGGTTAAGCACTCTTGATCGTTAAGTGCATCAAAGAAGGTTGTGTCAATCTAGGATTTGTGTATCACTAGTAGGAGTAGAGTATGAGAGAGCATGAGAGGGAGGAAAAGTATGTAAAGATATAAGAGAAGATCTTGAACAAAGTCTGCAGCTTTGTGCGCAAACAAAAGGTGCATCTATTTCCTCATGCTAGATGAAGAGAACCTTGTGATTTTTTCCCAGATGGGTTTCCACATTATATGTTGTGTATATGTGTGAATGTTGAGTAGCTTAGTTAAATGTGTAAATGTTGTGTTGAATGATTAGTTGATTATTGTGTTGCAACTAGATAAATGTATAACTATTGCATTATATTAATGAGTATGATTATGATTTCTATTCACTATTAGTTCACTTAAGTCGCATAAAGAAGGGTCAGGTCATAGCGTGGTATTGAAATACTGTGCATACAAGTAATGCACATTCTTGGTCTTTGTTGGAAACCTTGGCGTAGAACCAAGGTACACACTCCCACACAAACTACGGAAATGTGGTTCTGGTAGTTACACATAAAACTGAGATATCTTGAGTGAGACGGCATCTATGTTGTAGGTGATGTCGCCTGAGCTCTGCTCTGTCGAGCTGATATCTTGGTCTTTGTTGTGTTGAGTATACGGGACTGAACCTTGGTCTAGGGGCATAGAGAGGGAAGGAAGCCAACAAATAGAGATCAAATGGAACACTTTGATGATTTTTCCAATTGCATAACACTTTAATGACAAGTTAAATTAGGTCATACAAGGAAGGTAGAAAATATTGCATGCTTCAATAAGTAGTTAACACTTAGAAATTTTTTTTATCTTCAACCTGCATGTGCCCCGAGTGACTTGGTTTCAAGTTGGAACTCCATAATTATCTCCCATAAAGAAGATATGTTCCCTACATTAATTCACTGAGGTTAATTGTATCTAACTGAGTTGTTAACTGAATGAACTAAATGGAAATGCATGCAACTAAATGGAATTGCATTCAACTTAATGGAATGGAATACAATTGACCATAACTAAATGTAACTGAATAGAGATGAATGGAACTAGAAAGAACTGAATGTAGCTGAACAGAACTGAATGCAACTGAACAAAGATGAATGTAAATGAACAAAAAAGAATGTAACTGAACAAAAATAAATGTAACTAAATAGAACTGAATTTAACTGAACAAAACTCAATGTAACTAGTGTTTCTCCATCAGTGTCATCTTCAACAATCACTTACATAAATTAAGGATTTGATTCCTTAATTATCAAAAACTTGTTTATCATAATTAACACTCAACCGATGTCTTATCAATTCGAGTTCACTTGGTGGAATGCATGGGTAATTCTAATTCTCTCTCTATCTCTGTGCTCATATTAATTTTTCTCTACATGGTCCAAATGTTATTCTTTAATTCTAAATCATATCATACTCATAATAATTGTTTCAAACCTATGGTCATATGTAATAACACATGTCATATAGTCACATGTTAAATTAAATCACTCTAGGGGTAGCTAATCCTTAATGGATACTTGCAGCACCTATTGACCATGACTAGCCATACATCACATAGTATATCCTTAAAACTTAATACAACATAATTCATGTGAACTTAATAAAACATAAGTTCCAAACTTGATACAACACAAGTCTCGGACCTTAACAAAAGGTCATGATCTTAACCATAAGATCCTAGAACAAGCATCTCTCCTGGATATGACAATGTCATGTGAACTTAATAAAATATAAGTTCCAGAATTGATACAACACAAGTCTTAGAACTTAATACAACATAAGGTCATGGAGAATATATGAACCTAATTACAACATAGATTCCAGACTTGATTACAACACAAGTCTCAGACATTAATACAACATAAGGTCATGGAGAATAACTTCTGAAGTTGTACTCTCAAAACTTGTCCTCTCTCTCCTAATGTGCACTTGAGAGAGTGTGTGAGTGTGTGTCTAAATGAGAAAGGGAACATCCCTATTTATACACATCATGTGACTTACCTAAAACCTAATTAGGATGACCTCTTAACCTAGCAGGGCCGACTTCACCTAGGGAGACTCAAAAAATACATTTTATTATATTAATGTGGGGACTACTACCCGAGATTATAATGGAGGTTTTACCTCAATGACCATACACAATAATGACATCATGAATGGAGTGAAAACATCTATGATGGGGGTACAACAATATACAATGATAATATATGGGTGAAAACATGAAGTTGGGAAACAATTTCGTGACAATTCTCTTTTTTTTGTTATAGTTTCTAGTTTCTTGACCGAGAAAAAAGTCAACGTATTTTTTCATCCAAGAGTTGTAATATTTCTTGGACGAGAAATTAACGACGGTTAAAATTCTCTCATCCAAGGGTTCTTTCATAGTTAGATAATTTTTCAGTCAATACTATTAAACTTTCTCGTCCGAGAGTATAACCATATTTTTATATTAAACTCTCGAATAAGTTTCTCGGATGAGAGTTTAGATTCCTTTTAAACTCTCGGCCGAGAAAATTTTAACTATATAAATGCAAACCCTCCCCCCTCCACATCTAAATTGTTCATTATTTCTCATTTCCATAGGCCAACCCATTAAACTATGGCTAGTGGCCCTGTAACCTTTCACTCTGAATTTGAAACCCAACATGGGATAAGCCACCGCAGCTAAGCCAGCCATGTTCTGGTTCGTAGCTTTCCTGAAATTGTGATGGGAATGGGTTAAACACACAGGGGCAGACCTTACCTAGATAACGATATTAGTTAGGACTAGGAATTGGAGAACCATAGTTCCACCTCACACCAATATGAAGGGAAGGCCACGGGAAGAGGATCGTCAGGTCTAAATTTTATATCCTTATACATGTTTTGATTCTTTGCATTGTATTGGGGATAATTGAAAATAAATAACTATAAGAATGTCTCTCACAATGAAGGATATTCTTCTGCAGTTTTTTATTATTGCAATTAGATATTGGTGAATCGAGTTGTTTGTGAAAAAAATGTGACCTTTTACTCAAACGCAGACAAACCCAATAGAAATTGTGCAAAACTATGGTTTGAACCTTCAACCTCTACAATATAGTGCCAACGCCCTACCTCTACAATGTATATTTGGAACCTCATTGGATTTGGAACTTAGAATTCGACTGGATATAAACAAATTACATTTAACATGGATGATTCTTTTGTTTCATTGTAGAGAGTTATAGACCCATCTTATCCTAAAGAAACTCAGCTGGATAATAATCGACTTCCCATATTGTAATGTGATATTTTAACTAAGATCCTATTAGAGTTTTTTTCCTTTATTCATATATTTGAGGATGGCTTGGGGACGATTACCCCCCAAAATCCCATTTCATCCTAATCCAAGACTCAAAAACTATGGATTGAACTACAAAGATTCAAGGAAGAAACCATAGCTCAATGAAAGCACCTATTCCACCCGGGATAGCTCCTCTCTACTTTTTTGTATGGAGATGATGCATTTTATTGTAACTCTATAACTATTATGATGAATAAATACTAGCTAGCCTAGCCCATGTTGTTCCTTGAAGTAGGATGATGATATTAGTTGATATTCTTTACTGTTAATCAAACACTTTGAATTAGCTGCACCTAGGCAAGGAATTACTTGAACAACAGTGGAGGGAAACCATGTATGTTGGAGTGACTTTTAGTTAGGATGGCCATGATGTATGAGCCTTATAAAACCCTTAGTCTTAGCACTATGCTTTGGATTCATCAATAGTAGGGTTTAGTATCTACCCAAAGTAGGAGGCTTTAGTATCTCCCCTTTGATACCTTTCTTCGACTCCCTTTAAGAAATGAAGGAAATAAATTCTCTTACAGGAAATACTGCCCTAACTCAACTATAACTCTTCCTACCTTCCTTCAACTAAATATTCACTCTAACTATCTTAATATTGCTACATCTCTTCCTCCTACCTAGAAATATTTAGCTATTTAAAATGTAGAATATAACTATATTGAGGTTCCTACACCTTTGCTTCACTCCTAGGAACATGTGCAATTGCTTTAACAATAGGATGTTGTTGGAGTGTGTGCCTAGTATAGAGATCTCAAATTGATATGCATTTCATTATGGCTGGTGGTTTCTGGATGGGAAGTATAAGTTAACATCGTGTGGGGAGTTCAAAATACAAGCACCTAGGTGGGGATTGAGGTATTCCTTTGGTCCTGTCCATTTTAGGATGTTGATTCCTATATTTTGAATCTAAGCCTTTGTTTTTCTTTTGATCTATTATCTAAGCCCCCATATTTATGCAATTATTAAGGGATTTCACAATGATTTCCAATCCCAAAGGACCATATGACTACTGTGATGATGATGAATGGGATCCAACCAAACCCAACTCAGATTTTAGCCCTCCGGTGGTAATGGAGGGGTGTAATTGATTACATATTCCAATAGATGAGGGGATTGCTTACTTATTAGGAACAACTATTAGATTAGGGATTAAATCTTGTACTATTATCTTGTATGGTTCAATATGATGCAATTTCAGTTGATCGTTCCATGAATAATCATTGTACTTGAATGTATTTAAGAAAACATTGACTAGTTTTTTTTCTTCTATGACCCTCTATTAAGTAATCATCCAACTATTGTATTTTTGTATGCATGTTTCTATATCCATAAACACAGAGGTCATATTCCTAATTCCCAGTAAACTTAGGCCCTATGTGGAGAGTTTATTTATTACCCATTTTTCAACTATTTCTATCTTATTGCTAAGGCGTGCCTCTTTTGTGTTTTATCAAGGTACTTGGTGACTTGCTTTTGCGAAGCATCAAAATCTAGGTAAAATTGGAGGTGGAATTTAAATGATAGAAAATCATTGAAGATATATCCTCATACTATGTTTTTAACCTCCTTCAAGGTTTTTACCATTGTATATTTATTCAAGGATTATTCATGCTTTGTCTTACATGTTTTTATTACTTCTTTTAATACCACAAATTGTTTCTTTTCCATGTGCCACTTCTTCTATACCTCATCCAAATTTGGACCTAATTATTGATTTTTTTTCTTTATCTTTTTATCCAATCATTCTACTATGACCACTATCATATCACTTTTATCTTCTTTTTCTTTCCATTCAACCACATCCCTCATCAATTAATCAATTTGTTGGTGCATTTTTTACATTGATTTTGCAAATGGTGGTGGATGACTAGTTGAGATGGTTAGTTCTCTCTCTTTGTGGGTCCCAATGGTCACCTATTACAAGGAAGCAATTGATGCATTGGCATCTTCCAACTTGAATATTACATTATTTATATTTCCTTTAACAACCTCAAAGTCAATAATTATATTTTCTATCACTTGGTTTTGTGTTGGCAGGGAAGCATTCTCACTTCTCAAAAAATTCAATTCATCAGCTAATTACTTCCTTTATTCTAACATATAATTAGGTAACTAGAAAATGAGGGTGCATTTCAAAATATCAAGTTCCTCTATTCTCTCATCCTTTTATGGTAGGAGAGAAAATACATCAACTGACTCTTGTTTCCACTTTCCAACATAAGTGAAAATAACCTACAAATTATCTTTATCTACTTCTAAGGATTTCACTATGTAATTCACAAATTGATTCCTTATGTTGATGGAATATAAATGCTTCTTATAAATTTCATTTGATGAATCATATTTGAGGCATTTATCATAAAATATGTCGCCTCACCATTGAGCCATTGAGACATCATCCTCAAGTGGGATTCAATTTGTCTTAAAGGTGACTTAAATATATATCTAGTCATGTGGTTGCATATCCCCATAGGTATTTTGATCCAAAGGATCTAGAGTGGTGAACATAAATTGTCATGTTTTAGTTTTATATCTAGGTACCTTCCTCTTTTATGCATAGGTGTCGAGTTTTTTAGTTGAGGTGATTGGACCTTTGTTTTAAATTATTATTCTATTATCCTCCTTTAATATCTCCAATAGTTCATAACTCTCAAGGGGATAAATTAAATTATCCCATGAGGCCTGGTGCCCTATTTATTCATAAGAACTTGCAACATGCATAGTGGTCACTTCTTCATTAGATGCACCAGATAAAATGTTAAAAACTTTAGAAGGAGAGGGAGAGGGTAGAGTATAAGGTGAGGAAAGCTCCTCTTTTTGGGTATTTGTTGGCTCAAGAACTTCTTTCTCTCCACTTTTTTATGGCTATTTCCTTTGATATTCTACCATGCCCCTGTTTTGCTCAAGTTGTTCCTAGCTCTACTCTTCTTCTTCCTTTATTTTTTCAACACATTTTAGTGGATTAAATATGTCACTTGAGGAATCATTGTATTCAACAATTTCTATTCAATCAATTATTTGTTCTTGTTATAGTGGTGCTTCTTCCTCCTCATGAACCATGTACACCAAAATCTCTTCCCTTTCCTATATTTGTTGTCAATTTGTTTACTTTTCCCTACTAGTTGTAAGAACTAAGGTCCCATATTCTAAACCAAGGGGAAAATTTTCTTGTACTTATTAGTTTCTAGATGAGGCTTGAGTTGGAGGAGGCATGCCTTGAATTATTGGAAGAAATTGTTGAGAATAAGGGATAGGGGGGTGAAGGTTGAGAGAATGTTGTTCTTTCTAACTAGGGGTGTACTTGTCTCTACTCCCAACCCTAATCCATTTGGAATTTCAACCAATTTGATTATTTCCTTAATATCTTATCCTTTTTTTCTTAGCATTACTTCCCCTAAAATCCCCATAGATTGCATGATGAGGATGGACTTTGTATAGGAAAATCACTCTTGTGACTAGAGGGAAACAATTTCGTTAAGAGGTACATATATTTCTTGTTCATCTTTATATACCAAATATATCATTGACATAGTCTACCATTTTTAGTCTCTGATCTTGTCCTTATATTCATCTTCATCATCATGGGTATCATCATACATTTTTCAAAAATATTTATCTTGACGGATAGCCTCATTCTCCACCAATCCCCTCTTTTGTTCCTATTTAAGTTGTTCTAGTGGAGATTAGAATACCTTAGGTTTGAGGGGATTTAAATTTTATGTATTCTTTGGTAACTATACCTCCTATGGGCTTGTATAAATTGTAATATGGTGGTGAATCGAGTTGTTTGTGTTCCGGATTTGGGACTACTTCAGCCATAACCTTTATGGGATCATATTTGACCTTTAGAATGGATCTGCATCCTCATATGTGTCTTTATTAGACATCCTTTCAATTTCAGATTTGGAGTCATGAACCTGGGGTATTTGTTGGTTTCTACCCTTATCAACCCCCAATAAGAAGTGTGGGTCATATCGTTTGGTCCAATGGGAGATTAATTTGTTTCAGGGTCTCAAGTGAATCCTTGATGCATATTTTATCATTTGTAACATACCCTCCCATGGACATAGGAAAATTCAACTTGGTATTCTTCTTGGTCCTCATAAAATGGATGGCATCCATCTCTACCATCTCACTAATGTATTCTAATACAAGAACCCTAGGTGTAAGAATCTTAGGAAATATGTGGGGTGTTGAATATGTTCCATACAACCTAATTATTATGAAATAGTTCTGGATTGGATTCATCATTCAAGCCTCTACCATCGCTGCAAGACATGCATTGTATTCCAAATTTTAGTTACTGATAGCTGTTATGAAAGATAACCAATTAACTATATCTACTACAAAAAATAGTATTGCATTTTTAAATGTTTGAACTCCAATCCAAACAAAATTTATTGACACACTTATCATTTTTTGGTGAGATATCATCATTATGTATAAGGATGTTGATATCTCATCTTTTGGGATGATTATGAACACTGCTTTGTCTAATCAATATTAACAAGTGTATGGTTAGGATCTTCCCAATAATTGTAGTCCCTAAGTAACAAACCTCTCAAGTCCAAAACTCAAGTAATAGTTTGCTCCATCAATTAAAAATCTAATAATGCTTTGAATGTGCATGCAAAGTGCTCAATCAAAAATTCATGTCAAGAAATAGTCTTATCCTCAGTTAACAATTGTAATACCTCAAAAATTCACTTGTGAACATGTAAGGCATATGTGAAATTCCATGATAGTGAGGTTTACCAGCAGCAACAATTATGTGGACATGCTAGTCGTAGAAATATTATAAAAAGAACTAGAACAAATCACAAGTTATTGTGATGGTACCATCAGTGCTAGACCAAGACATGTGATGCAGTCACGTATATTCGATTGTTAATATGAAATATATTTATCTTGTTTGACACGTTCTGACATGATTTTAATGTGATAATTTGTCATCATGCACATGTGCACAATGTTAAATTTGGTAAATTTAAATTTGACATGTTTTTTAATCTGTGGAAAATTCTTATCATGCACAGCTTCACAGCTTCAGGGTGAAGCAAACTTGGATACTATGCAGCGACACACCCTGAGGTCATCTTCAGGTAAATTAAATTGTTATTCAATTCACGCTCAAGTCTATATAAACATAAATATTCTTTTACACATATTTCTAAGATCTTGTTGTGCACAGGTGGTGGCTCTCACCATGACAGACGTTTGTCTGAGGGGTCTACTGGGGTCGGTGGACAAAGGTAGAGGAGACACTTAGTGTCTTATTCTTCAGATACAGCATCGCCAGGTAGAGATTGTTTACATACATTTTGACTAGAATTCTTATTTGACATGTTTTTTAATATCTGGAAAATTCTTATAATGCATATCTTCACAGCTTCAAGGTGAAGCAAACTTGTATACTATGTAGCCACACTACCTAAGGTCATCGTCAGGTAAATTCAATTGTTATTCAATTCATGCTCAAGTCTATATAAACATAAATATTCTTTTACACATATTTCTAAGATCTTGTTCTGCACAAGTGGTGGCTCTTAGCATGACAGACGTCTGTCTGGTGGGTCTACAGGGGCCAGTGGACAAAGACATAGGATGCCATCGCCAGGTAGATATTTTTTACATACATTTTGACTAGAATTATTGTTTGACATGATTTTTAATATGTGGAAAATCCTTATCATGCACAGATTCACAGATTTAGGGTGACGCAAAATCGGCTACTATGCAGCCACACTCCCTGAGGTCATCGTTAGGTAAATTCAATTTTTATTCAATTCATGATCAAGTTTATATAAACATAAATCTTCTTTTACACATATTTCTAAGATATTTTTGTGCACAAATGGTGGCTCTCATCATGACAGACGTCTATCTAGGGGTCTATAGGGGTCGGTGGATAAATACATAGGATTCCATTTCCAGGTAGAGATTGTTTACATACACTGACTAGAATTCTTGTTTGACATGTTTTTTAATATGTGGAAAATTCCTATCATGCACAGCTTCAGGGTGAAGCAAACTTGGCTACTATGAAGACACACTCCCTAAGGTCGCCATCAAGTAAATTAAATTTTTATTCAATTCATGCTCATGTCTATATAAACATAAATATTCTTTTACACGTCTTTCTAATATCTTGTTTTACGCAGGTGGTGGCTCTCAACATGACAAATGTCTTTATAAGGGGTCTGCAGGGGCCGTTGGACAAACACATAGGATTCCATTTCCAGGTAGATATTGCTTACATACATTCTGAATGAATTCTTGTTTGACAGGTTTTTTAATATGTGGAAAATTCTTATCATGCATAGCTTCAGGATGAAGAGAACTTGGCTACTATGCAGCCACACTCTCTTAGGTCATCGTCAGGTAAATTCAATTGTTATTCAATTCATGCTCAAGTATATATAAACACAAATTTTCTTTTACACATCTTTCTAAGATCTTTTTACATGCACAAGTGGTGTCTCTCACCATGATAGACATATGACAGAGGGGTCTACAGGGGTTGGTGCACAAACACAGAGGACACGCTTAGTGTCTTATTCTTCAAATATGCCATCTCTCGGTAGAGATTCTTTACATACATTCTGACTATAATTCTTCTTTGACATGACTGTTTTATTTGTGAAAAATCACATGATTTTTCTTGTAAACTTACATGTGATTGTCAATTTTTGGTTTTGTACAGGGGCTTCTATACATTCTAAAAATAATGATGGGGCAGAAGAGGCTCCATCAGGTATTTATAATGAACACATTTTATTCAAATGCATATAATTTGATTGACAAATTTTATATATAGATTTTAATACTTGCACGTGCATTTTACTTCTTACAGGGTTTGTTGCTCCTGATCCTAATCCACATCCCCAGACAAGGAGACGTCATCGAGTGCATCAGTATGCTTGCAATGAAAGATATGATCCTCTTTATAGTCATCCTAGAGATGTTACTGAGGAGACTCCTTGGGAATACAACATCGCTATGCTGACTATGGAAGAGATGAAGGAGCATTCCTCGAGATTGTAGGCAAAACTTGATTGTTCAAATCTCTCTTTTGGTACTCAACAGTGTCTCCATATTGTTTTGCATAATCTGAATAGTTTGATCGAGACATATCTTGGAGTTGGACCATAAACCCATATTTTTCATGACATGATGTGTTGGAGGTGATTGTCAGTGATGGGTCACCACAAGTTTGAATAAATAAAAAAAGTTGACACAAAATAAATGGTCTTTTCATGTTTTGACTTGCGTCCTGAAGAAAAAAAACGTCTAAAGATTGCAAGATTCAATGATCCACTGATTGCACCATATATTTATTCAAGGTTCCTATGTGCATATGGGAAGTTCCCAAATAATGATGAGGTCCTTCATTATTTTTTAAAGATGTTGATTGCAGAGTTCTGGATTCACATGGACCCCGACTATACAGATACGGGATCCAGTTTCTATGGTGCTGGAAAAGGTCATACATATGAATGACCTAATGCACGATGAGATGTTTAGTATAGGCGCATGATTCCTCGGTTAGTACAGCCACATCCTAGAGTCATTGATTTTCCATAGGACTTGGAAATGACATCCCAAATAGCAAGAGGGGTGAGGGAAGAGATAAAAGAGCGTGTTGGGGTAGCATTGGCAAGGATGGAAATCAGCCTAAATACTATTTCATCTCCATCTAGTATGGATGAATTCCCATTTGATGATTATTCTGATGATCGCTTGAAAAGTATGAGTCTTGATCAGTATGCATCGTACTATAGAGACAATTATAAGTGAGTTTTCGCTTGACAAAATCAAAACATAGGCATGGTACGTAAGTATGCT
>LPNX010098958.1:92616-145282 GCA_001517045.1 Pseudotsuga menziesii | reverse complement strand
CCCCCCCCCCCCCCACCCCACCCCACCCACCCACCCTAGAATCAAAGAAAAAAAATTGTCAACCTTGATGTGTTCTTGATTAGTATGAAATGTGCCAGTGGCATATTATCAAGAATGGCATTATGATCTTCTATCAACAATTTCCATTGTCGATGCTTGGAATTTTTCCTGCTCTTCACCGCCTTCAATTGCAACTGAGATGTTAAGACCAAATGATTGTAGTGAGAACATATAACATCTGACTCATAGTCTTGAAAAAGAGTATGTTATTTACCTTTCCTTACTTGTACAAAGAAATGTCCCATTAAAACCACTTCATACGTATAATTTGACGGGTCTTTAAATTCTTGCATCAATGTGCTTTTCAACCTAGTGCATCTCAATAAATAATAATGCACTTTTTTTGTATTATCTATCGGTGCAATGATAGCAAATAGATCACTTCTCTAACCAAATTAGAAACATGACCATAATTTTTGTCAATCACAAGCACTTCATTGCCGCGCTCTACATCGTTGATATTTCCAAATGGGGGCAATGGTGTCAATTCTTGGTGTCTCCATGGTTTCACAAATTTGTTAGTTTGGTTTTGACACTCATCCAAAGACTCTACATCATCAATACATGTAAGACATAAGAAAGAGTACTTTCATTTCGCGATTGCATGTATATTTGTCATGTTCTTACTCCTAATGGAGTGTAATCCCCTTGTTTTCAAGATTGCAATACAATTATGTGGCATTGATATATAAACATCACCCATTGCAATATTCCATAAAAACCTTCTCACATTACTCATCATTTCATTGAATTCATGGCTCAAATTTTGTTTGCACCAATTAACAACATCATTTGAATTTGCAAGGCGAGAAGCAGAGTGATTCGTTTGATATCTCCTAAGTGCACATTTCACGTAGGACCCAGCACCATCATGTTCTCCTTTTCCATGTCCCATTTCAAAAAATATCCATGTGTGGAAAACATTTGTGTTTCTATGGAGGCAAGACAGCCATAAGAATGATCGCACGCTGACCAGCACAACCGTCTGACCACACCCAAAGTTCTTTAAAAGTGACCCTTTGTCTTAATAATTATTTATAAAGCATACCAAAACAATGTTGGACAAAACATGTATCATGTGTACGATCATCGCTGATGTAGAAATGATACTCCTTAATCACTTCATGATTATTTTTATTTCTATCAAAACCATTGGCATCAAGCTCTGGATGTCTATACATAATATGCACAAGTATAGATATATGATTTGAATGATAATACTCAGTCTATATCTCCTTTTGCGGAGTGAAAGTGTAATTTTCAGCAAAATCGACAATGGATAATATTGTTCCTTTTCGAAATACATCTCATGGTTGCTTGAATTGAAAGTCCTGCCATCATGCTGAGTGAGAGTGCTTGATATATTTATATATTTGATCCCTGAACAAATTCATAAAATATGTCAAAGTGATATCACTTTCAACTAAATTAAGCTTCCTTGATGTTGTTGTTGAATCTCTAATGGGAGTATAATCAACATAATCATATCTCTTCCATTTCATAATGCGATTTGACAATTGAGGATCATTTCATCAATGGGGGAGTTAGCATTAAAAAGGGCCAAATCAGAACATTCCTCAAATTTTTTACCTCTAATGTATTATTTCTTATAGAATACTTGATCATTCTCTTGTGCACATAATATTTTAGATACAAATTCACGAACACTCGAATCAAGAGGGTTATTTATAAATGTCTCATAATATAATTCAAATTCCACATGGTATCGACAACAAAATGTGTCATGAACAGTGATGGACCTGACAAACCATGGTTTGATCTTCACAAATGTGCTAAGGGAAATCTTCACATCAACATTACTCTCCATAAAAGTTTTGAACATTTCCACTTAAGTGATATTTTTAATGTGTTTGGCATTAGTTTCATAGTTTCCTTTAGATATATGACGTTGCACAACATCCTTTCCATTTGGTAAGACACGAGAGTTTATATGCCCAAACTCTTTCACCTTGTCCCTCACATTATCTGGAAGTCTATCTTGATAAGGTTGCCTAAGATAACACCCCAACATGCAACTTCATCATCCTCATCTAATTGAATCCTAAATTTTTTATGCTTCCATAAACGTTTTCTTGATGTTTTTAACGTTCTTGCAGTTGTAGACAACAAACGACTGGTTACAATGTTTTTTTCCACAACCCCTATTAGAATAGCTTTACGAGCAACCATGAAATTATGAGATCATTTTCTTGCAAGTGATGCAAGGACCGAGGTCAAATTTTCTGATACAATCTCATTTGATTTAGCCTATTTGGCACTTTGAATGCCTAATAATTTATTTACATTTCTTAGTCATTTTTTTTTTAACAATCTATGTAACAATTGAGCTTGTTCTATGACAGAAATACCTTCAAAATATTCTTTAATTATTTTTTTTTCTCTATAACGAGTTTTATGATTAGGCATCAAAAGTCCCATTTCCTCAATTTTACTTGAATCCATATTCTCCAAAAACTTATCGTCAATGACGATATTGTTGCAGCTTCTAATTAATCTCTATGAATTGGTAAGTGTGGTAGGATGTTGTATGTTGGATGTCGACCCTGCATAAAATTAAATATAAATTTGTAAGATTGTGAACTTTCAAATCCAATATATATATATATATATATATTATAAAGTAAATTATAAACATATAAAAAAATATTTACTCACCAATCATGGTATCAATATTGACTCTACCCATAGTTTGCTCCACATTTGTCATTTCTTCGTCACCTCCATGTTCTTCATTTATTTCATCAATGTGTTCCTCGACAGACTGCATTCCTTGATCAGTGCCATGTGGCAGGTTCACATTTTGCATTTCTTTGTCACTGCCATGTGCCTCCACATTTGTTTCCATTGTGCTTTTGTCTCTTAGCTTTCTCATGTTTTCATGCTTTAGCTCTTTCTTTGCCTCTCCACCATTTCTGGTGCGATCATATTTTCTTTCACTATTCCTTCGGTTTCCCATGTTGAAAGAATTAAAAACTTAAAATCCAATGTATGAAAAGATATGAGAATTGAGAGTTATACATGTTGAAAAAAAATAGTATTGACCCAACAAGAGTAATATGCTAAGCACTATTGTATGAAAAATTTACCAAATTGTTGAATGTGGTTGTCACTGATGTCAAAGGAGTTCAGTAATGACAAAGGAATAACCAAGAACATGATGGCAGGGAAAAACTCAGTGAAAGACAAACGAATGAAAAAGGAAGTGATGACATGGAAAGTATGATGATGTGGCATGTGTGATGGGGCTGGAAAGACACATGACGGTGTCCTGGTGCTATAATTAAGTCAGTGTTGAAATATGACATCATTCTGGAAAAGAATTACAAGTTTGTGAAACTTTGGAAATTGACCAAGTATAGAAAAATTAATCAAAATTGCTCTAAGAGAATGGCTACCATAATTCAAGGTTTGACTAAAATGTGCGCAATATGATACCATGCTATAGCTTGTTTAAGTGGCTATCTAGTCATGGTATCAGTTTTCCTTAACCACTTTTGAGGAAGAAAATATAGGTCTGCCAAAATAGGGTTTTGCACCAGAGAAAGTAAAATTACCTAATTAGTCTCAGGAAAATGGCCACCATAAATCATAGGTTAAAGTAAATTCTTGCAGCATACGGTCAGGCTATAGTCTGTTGATTTTCATAATTAAACATGATCTCAATTTTAATTAAGCATGTCTGAAGAAAATGTTATGGATCTGCCAAAATAAGGTTTCAGGTTTCACATTATCTGAAATTCTATCTTGATAAGGTTGCCTAAGATAACAGCCCAACATGCAACTTCATCATCCTCATCTAATGGAATCCTAAATTTTTTATGCTTCCATAAACCTTTTCTTGATGTTTTTAATGTTCTTGCAGTCGTAGACAACAAACGACTGGTTATAATGTTTTTTTCCACAACCTCTATTAGAATAGCTTTATGAGTAACCATGAAATTATGAGATCGTTTTCTTGCAAGTGATGCAAGGACCGAGGTCAAATTGTGTGATACAATCTCATTTGATTTAGCCTATTTGGCACTTTGAATGCCTAATAATGTAATTACATTTCTTAGTCATTTTTTCTTTAACAATCTATGTAACAATTGAGCTTGTTCTATGACAGAAATACCTTCAAAATATTCTTTAATTATTTTTTTTCTCTATAACGAGTTTTATGATCAGGCATGAGAAGTCCCATTTCTTCAATTTTACTTGAATCCATATTCTCCAAAAACTTACTGTCAATGACAATATTGTTGTAGCTTCTAATTAATCTCTATGAATTGGTAAGTGTGGTAGGATGTTGTATGTTGGATGTCGACCCTGCATAAAATTAAATATAAATTTGTAAGATTGTGAACTTTCAAATCAAATATATATATTATAAAGTAAATTATAAACATATAAAAAAATATTTACTCACCAATCATGGTCTCAATATCGACGCTACCCATAGTTTGCTCCACATTTGTCATTTCTTCGTCACCTCCATGTTCTTCATTTATTTCATCAATGTGTTCCTCGACAGTCTGCATTCCTTCATCAGCGCCATGTGGCAGGTTCACATTTTGCATTTCTTCATCACCGCCATGTGCCTCCACATTTGTTTCCATTGTGCTTTTGTCTCTTAAATTTCTCATGTTTTCATTCTTTATCTCTTTCTTTGCCTCTCCACCATTTCTGGTGCGATCATATTTTCTTTAATTATTCCTTCGGTTTCCCATGTTGAAAGAGTTAAGAACCTAAAATCCAATGTATGAAAAGATATGAGAATTGAGAGTTATACATGTTGAAAAAAATAGTATTGACCCAATAAGAGTAATATGCTAAGCACTATTGTATGAAAAATTTACCAAATTGTTGAATGTGGTTGTCACTGATGTCAAAGGAGTTCAGTAATGACAAAGGAATAACCAAGAACATGATGGCAGGGAAAAACTCAGTGAAATACAAATGAATGAAAAAGGAAGTGATGACATGGAAAGTATGATGATGTGGCATGATGAGGCTAGAAAGACACATGATGGTGTCCTGGTGCTATAATTAAGTCGGTGTTGAAATATGACATCATTCTGGAAAAGAATTACAAGTTTGTGAAACTTTGGAAATTGACGAAGTATAGAAAAATTAATCAAAATTGCTCTAAGAGAATGGCTGCCGTAATTCAGGGTTTGACTAAAATGCACGCAATATGATACCATGCTATAGCTTGTTTAAGTGGCTATCTATTCATGGTATCATTTTTCCTTAATCACTTCTGAGGAAGAAAATATAGGTATGCCAAAATCGGGTTTTACACCAGAGAAAGTAAAATTACCTAAGTAGTCTCAAGAAAATGGTCACCATAAATCATAGGTTAAAGTAAATTCTCGCAGCATACAGTCAGGCTATAGTCTGTTGATTTTTATAACTAAAAATGATCTCAATTTTAATTAAGCATGTCTGAAGAAAATGTTATGGATCTGCCAAAATAAGGTTTCAGGATCAACTTTGGAGAAAATGCCTTGGGAAAATGCCCACCGTACCAATGGGTGAATGATAAAAATAATCTGAAACTACCATGCTCTATATTGTCATGAAGGATATCTATCCATAGCCTTAGTTTTCATAGAAGGTGTTTGATGAAAAAATTAACATCCTTCCAAAAAAGGGGTTCAAGTTGTTTTTACACCAAAGTAGCAAATATACCTAAGTGGCCTCAGGGAAATGCCCTCCATAGCTTGTTTGTTGAATAAATTCCCCGCAACATATGGTCATCATGTCGATGGGAATTTTTTCAACCTGACCACATCTTCACATTGACTTTAAAGTTACTGAGGAAGAAGTTATGGATCTACCAAAATAGGGTTTCAGGATAATCTTTGGAGAATGTCCTGAAAATGACTAAGTGTTGGAAGACTGGCTCAGGTGGCCTCGAGAAAATTCCCATTGTACCTAATGGGTGAATGATAAAAATAATCTGAAACTACCATGATATAGATTTTCAAGAAGGATATTTCTCCATAGTCTTAGTTTTCACGGAAGGTGTTTGATGACAAAATTAACAGCCTTCCAAAATAGGGGTTCAAGTTGTTTTTACACCAAAGTAGAAAATCTGTGTAAGTGGCCTAAAGGAAATGCCCACCGTAGCTTGTGGGTTGAAGAAAATTCCCGCACCATATGGTCATCGTGTAGATGGGTGTTTTTTCTACCTGACCATGTCTTCACATTGACTTGAAAGTGCCTGAGGAAGAAGTTATGGATCTGCCAAAATAGGGTTTCAAGATAAACTTTGGATAAAGTCCTGAAAATGACTAAGTGTTGGAAAACTGGCTCAGGTGGCCTTGGGAAAATGCCCTCCATACCTAATGGGTGAATGACAAAAATAATATGAAACTAGCATTCTCTAGATTATCAAGAAGGATATCTCTCCATAGTCTTAGTTTTCATAGAAGGTGTTTGATGACAAAATTAATAGCCTGCCAAAACAGGGGTTAAAGAAAATATCTAGTTAAGAAAAATGTCTTTGTGGCCTTATGAACTTGGATAATGTGAACTCTCGGCTGAAATATGGATATGAGAAATATCGATTGAAAAATGGATTTGCGAACTCTCGGTTGAAATATGGATATGAAAAATCTTGATTGAGAAATTGTGGAAAACTATCTCAGCCAAGAGATTATATATGCAACTCTCAGCCGAGCAATTGTAGAATCCCGCCGGAACCACAAGATTTTAATGTGTTTGCCCCTAAAAGATTCTCAAGTCATTATGTGACAAAACTCTTGGCTGAGACATGTTTTAAACTTTTGGATGAGATTTTAAAATAACTTTCGGCCTAGAGTTTCAATTAACTCTGGGTTAATTTTAGAGCGGAAATGACTCTCGCCCGAGATATTTTAAATTTCTCGGTCGAGAGTTACTGGTCAACAATCCCAACACCATTTTTGCAGTTTTCAGAAATGTGTCACTTTAACAAGGTCGAAACACTGCAAAACATGAGAATTACGTGTCAAAGTTTATACTAGTAGATTCATCATTGAATCTACTTTCTCATCATATAAAAAAAATTCATTTCATTTAGGATTTCTATTTTTTACTATTTTTTTCGAAACTTTATCATTAAAAAATTTAGTGACTTAAAAATCAGTGACAATGAAAATTCAATATCATCACAATGATGAAGCCAAAAAAATATAAAATCTCACAAGGATGTTCCTTGCAGTATCCTCTTCAAAGACGAAAGACTAGTGATACTCCTTGCAGTGTCTTTAGTCTTTGAAGAGGACACTACAAGGAAGACTAGATATGATGGATGTGTATCTTTCTATGGGTTCAAATGTCTTCTTACAGTCTATGCCTTCTTTCTAGGAGAAGCCATGCACCACAAATATTTCCTTATTTTTTTCAATGCTACTATCTGCAACATACTTTATCTTGTAGATCCACTTCAAAGTCACAACAGACTTTCCTTCCAGTCTCAGAACTATCTACTAGACATCATTTTTCATAATCGAATGGTACTCTTTAATCATGGAATCCTTTCATTCAGCCCCTTCATAGTTGGAAGGTTCTTTATCAATGATTTCAAATAGCAAGGACACATAGATGTTATATGGTATAGGTCTTTTTCTTTCTCTATGCATCCCATCTAGAGCACCATACCTTTATGCATCTTGTATTACCTCTTGTGCCCATGTTGGTTTTCTTTTGTGGGAGTTCTTCTCGAGAGGTGGTTCTACAGGTTCTCGTGTTTCTATCATGTCGTGGTCTTCATGGTCTTCTAAATTTTCTTCTTCAGTGTCTCTAACTCTAGTTGTTTTAGTTTCTTTGACCTCTTCATTAGGTAGCTTTCTCGGGTCTAGAATATGCTGAGTCTTCATTTAATGTTATGTGTCTATTGATGTCAATATTCTTAAATCCTCGGAAGTATATTCGGTAGCCCTTTGAATTTTTGTTGTATCCTACGAATATCCCCTTCCTTTCTGAAGGATCGAGCTTGGTCCTCTTTTCCTTTGGTGTGTGTATGTACCTTGGTAGCCAAATATCCTGAGATGGATGACTTTTGGTTTCTCACCTGAAAAAGCCTCTTCTGGAGTCTTATTGTCTAGTACTTTGTGAGGTGTATGATTTTGTACATACACATTTGTCCTTGCTACTTCTTCCCACAAGTGCATCAAAATATCCTGGTCATGTAGCATTGCTTTTGTTTCTTCCATTATCGTTATGTTCTTTCGTTCTACAATGCCACTATGTTTAGGATTGTAGGGAGTGCTCAACTCCCTCTTAATCCCATATTCTATGCAAATTTCCTTAAATTATTCCGAGGTGAGTTCTCTGCCATTATCTTACCACAAAGTCTTGATATTCCTCTCAATGTGATTTTAGACCAAGGATTTGAATTCCTTGAACTTGTTGAATACCTCATTTTTCCCTTAGAAATATATCCAAGTATTACGGGAGAAGTCATATATGAAGGAAGCATAGTATACATACCCTATTAGTGAACTAGATGGAATGGGCCTGCATACATTTGAGTGGACTATCTCTAGTATTCCTTTTTCTTTGCTTTCACTACTAGGAAACGCCTTCTTTACATTATTTCCTTGTGCACATCGCTTGCATTTTCATTCATGTTTCGTATGGATTTATGGAAGTCTTAAAACTTATTTTCTTGCAATCGTTAGTGCTCTATAGTGCACATGTGCAATCCTTCTATGCTATAGTTCACTTGGTTCTATTGAGTCATGAACCAATGTTTGTTCAAGTTGTCCTTTCAACTTGTACAAGCCTCCCTCTCACTATCCAATTACCGTCGCATCATCAATTGTCTTTCCTTTTAGCCACATTAGGACTTGGCCATCAACAAATGCAACCCTTATTCCCTTCGCGTATAGGGTATAGATAGAGAGAATATTCTTGTTAAATCTTGGAACATATAGAACATATTTAATCTTCAAGGATTTCCTGGAATCTATCGTATAGGAAGCTTCTCCACTTCCTCTTATGGGGTATTGATCATCATCCCCAAGTTTCACCTTGTGAGGTGACTCATGGTCAGATACATTGATGAATTATTTATTGTATCTCGTCATATGTTTGGATGCCCCACTATCTACAAGCTAATCCTTGCTTCCATGTGATATAGTTCCTGTGAGTGTTGTTATTAGTACATATTCTTCATCACTTAAGGAATCAACTCCTTCTTCTATGAATATTTTCGTTGTCAGTTCATCATCTTCAACTATGTGAGCATAGTGTATTTTCTTGTTCGACTTCTTGTTGGAGGATCCTTTGTTTCTAGTACAATCTCTAGAGTAGTGTCCCTTCTCATCACATATGTAACCTCTAATACTGGATAGATATCTTATGTATTTCTTTTGTCTTTTTTGATGATGGTCCTCCCTCTTATTGTTATTTATTCTGGTGTGGACTATGAGAGCTTGATCATCAGTTGCTCCCATATTCTCTTCTCTTGTTATGAGTCGAGATTCTTCTTGTGTGCATTCTTCCCAAAGTATGTTGAAAGTGATCAACTTCTTTCTGGAACATATTCCTTGAATTAATGAATCCCATGATCTTGGGAGACCATTCAAGGTGGTCATAACAATCTCTGCTTCTTCTACCTTCTCTTCGACTGCTTCAAGTTGTTCCTTGATTTAAGCAACCCTTATGAAGTAGGATTGCATGGTATCTGAGTTTTGTATCTTCATATTCTTCATCTGGTTCCTCAATGTCATTTTTTGATTGATGTTCTTTCCTTCAAATGACTTCGTCAAATCATCAAATACTTCCTTAGGTGTCTTCAATGATGACACATGAGGGATGAGATGATCTTTAATATAATCTACAGTGATTCTCTTAGCCTTGACCAGGTTATTCTTATGGATAGCCTTAGCCTTATCTCCCTCTAGCTCTAGAACTTCCTTATTGATATACTTATCCAAATAATTTTCTTCAAGGATTACGGAGATCCTATACTTCCATGCTCGGAATTTGTCATCTCCCCCAAGCTTATAATCAAGCTAGGTGTGATGAGTCATTTTGAAATGAGAACCTCAAATGGAAATAGCAGATATTTAGATCTTACCAATTTGAGATGCCTAACCTAGTTCTGAAGCTGGATGACCTAGGTTTTTTCATAGAAACCTTAATTTTTTAAACTTGGAGTTTTGGAATTTTGTATGGATAGAAATATATGCCTCCTTGAGGATATTTTCTCAGTGAGGAAATTTTCCCAATTCAATGGAGGAGTCTCCAAAAATATGATACCCTAGATTATGTCGGCACTAGTGTCTAGGTCAAAAATAAAACTTCTACAAATTTGATTATGCTTCCTCCAAAATGTGTTCCCTCCTAGGGAGAGTTAGACTAGCCGTCTTTTCTTGATGATCTATGGAGAGAAGACCTTGAACTAGGAAGCCCTAGTTTTCATTGTTGCACAGTGCCTTATTTCAGAGTAGCTTTGATACCATGTTAGTTTTTCTATTTTAATTCAAATTGATTAGGATCTTTATCTGAAATAATAAAAAGATACAAAATATGCATAAGACACAAATATTTTCGTCGAAGAAACCTTAAAGTACAAAACCCTAAAAAATTCCTCGGAATAGTTCTATCACTAATACAATATATAACAAGATGGGAAAACCCAAGAATAAGAAGTCTTATGTGTCTCTCTCTCTTTCTCCACTAGCGAACTTGTCCTCTCTCTCCTAATGTGCACTTGAGAGAGTGTGTGAGTGTTTGTCTAAATGAGGGAGGGAGCGTCCCTATTTATACACATCATGTGACTAACCTAAAACCTAACTGGGCCAACCTCTTGACCTAGTAGGGCTGAATTCGCCTAGGGAGACTCAAAAAATACATTTTATTATATTAATCTGGGGACTACTACCCTAACTCAATGACCATACACAATAATGGCATCCTGAATGGAGGGAAAACATCTCTAATGGGGGTACAAAAATACACAATCATAATATACAACAGAATATCTTTCGAAGTTACAATTACAACAACAACTATTGTTTTGTTGGCTACAAGTTGCAAGGATAATAGGGAAGATATCTCACCCTTGTGTCAATTTTCCACACAACGGTACTTATGAAGTCTCCACTTCATTTTATTTCATTTTTCTTAAACTAGGTTTTTATTTGTGCTTTGTAGGTGAATATGTCCATAACATTCATCCCAGGAATTCAGCCTCCTTTTGGTCGTTTTATCTCTTTACACAAATGTGTGAATCATGATGCCATGGTTGTGCATTCGACACACATGTTCCTTTGAAAGTTGCACTATTGTGCATGTTAACATACTCCTACTTGCACATTTCTATTTTTCACAATCTGCGCGACCCCTCTGTGTTGTACTCACATAACTGTGCACCAATAAGTGTATTTTTACGTGAGATAGTGCCTCTGTTTATTTGTTTCCACACGATTGTAACATTGATTTTCTTTATACTTGTTTTACACAATTTCACATCCCCAATGGTTGTTCACTAATGAACTAGATATAATTGACTTTCAATAGTTTGATTATTCTATAGTAATTAGCTCACGTAGCCTAGTATTATGGATTAAAGGGGTCTTCCCTCAAAATATACCTAGGTAACCAACCTCGAGGCTTTCAACAGGCATCATTGTTGTCACTATTTTTCATGATATTTTGTTTTTTTCTTACTTTACATATTTAATTAAAGTAGTGTAAATCCACTTTTGAACACAAGCAAGGACCTAAAGACTCTACTCCCTCAAATTATGCTCTGCACCTTGCACCCTGTGTGATATTGGTGAATCATAAAAGGGGAAGAAGTGTGAAATACCTACGTTGCACACTTAGTTTATTAGCATCTTTGTTTGCAAGCATCATTAACATATTTATATTTGAAGTTCAATCTCCATTTATATTTACTTTATTCTCTTAATTTAATTGCAACAATCAATTTTCTTATTTTTCATGTCTTTCCACGACTAGCACACACTAAGGGACCTAAAAGATCTTCAAAAATTAGTATGCTCTTTACCTCACACTAGATATGATCTTGGTGAATCAGAAAACATGGGAATTGTGAAATACCTCCCTTGCATACCTTAACCAAATTTGAACCCTTAAAATAAACCCATGTAATTGCTAACCAACTAAAATCCTCCACAAGAGGTCACAAAACATTATTTTTGTTTGGTAGGAATATGTGGGATAGGAATCTAAACAACGTCCATCAATCTAGTTTCATTAGACATTTTTTAAATATATCATTGTTGACTTATAGGGTACTATCAAATCTTGCTATCAACAAGTGTTAAAAGAGAACCTAGATCATAAATTCCTCGTGACCAAGGACATGAAATCCAAGGCATACCTACCCTACTCCCCCCTATGAGACACACATCTCATTACAGGTAGATGGCACTATATTGTGTAGGCCTAACCACTGATCCACACTTGACACAAGGTATCTCAGTGGCCAAAATTAGGGAATCACCAAGGAGCACTAGTCAGTGCAAGTGACTCCTAAAGTCATCTATTTCCACTGGAAATGTTTCCAAGTCTTGTTGATTGGAACATTGGTCCCATCGCATGTAGAATTGGATCTTTGTTACCTTCACTAGTTAATTATTGTGGGGATCCCATTATCACCAACAATTGTTCTTTTGGAGGGAAAAATTACATTTGAGAGGAAGCACGTTAGGTCTTTAGGGAATCTATATTGTATTTCCTTTCTAAGTACAATTCCACCTGAATTGCAATTAAATAGAAACTACATGTGGTCCTGTTCGAGGATCCTAGTCGACCAACTGACTAGGTCCTTTGACTGACCATAATTGGATCGGTATAGTCAATCCATTAAGTCGACGTAACTAATTGTAACTGAATAACTGAGCATAGCTCAATATATATAGGATGGTGAGCTGTGATTCATATAGTTCATGATTAATTTTGTACATATTTTGGCTCTGATATAATACAAGTTGTGATGTTGTTCCCTTTAATTTGGTGTCTTCTTGTATATAATAATATGAATTCCTCATCTTCTATATTTTATGATGTTTATATTCATGTAATCCCATAGATCACAACATTGGTTTAATTTCCAGTTGTACTATTGTGATTTAGAAGGTGAGTGCATTCGCATAAATGATAAGTGAATAATATATCAAGGAATGGTGTAATCGATCGAAAGATGACAAATTATATCTAGAACTATGCTAGAAGGAATAAAATTTCATTAGCGCAATCCAGGGAAATATTCTTTACCGAAACACTCCAAAATTTCATTGAATCCATCACACATGAATTGAAAAAGATGATCGACCACATTAATGAAAAAAATTGAGCCAGCCAATGAAAGACTGTTAATGCACAAAATCAATAATGGTGGATGTACAAATTTGTATGAGTGGCTAGAAAATATATTGGACGAATTCTGTGAAGAACAAGCCATTGGAGAAATGACTTATGTCACCAACATTGAGAAAATATTCTACGATGACATCCATGACTCATTCTTCGTTATTATACCAAACATGTTATTCAATTTTTTTATTGAGTATGGAGTTGGCCATATATTCAAAGCACGACCATCATTGGAGACTGTGATAACTCCAGATTGGGAGAAGAAATAGAGAGACTGGGAATGCTTTATTCAATAATGCAAGTGGGAGTACTTTCTCCGTAAATGATACCAGCAGTTGAAACTACCTTCGTCGCACTGCAGTAGTCAGTTCAGCAATGGGGGGTTCATATACCTTATGAAGATGAGTAGATAGAGAGATGATCATAGTCAACGATGAGAAATAAAAATATGAAAGCTGCTAATAAAACTAGTCCACCTCAACGAAATAGAAATACATCCATGTATAAGATGTCTGCAAACATTCAAAAGATCGAAAAAGATAAATATTCAAAATATGGGAAGATATTAGAGATATTAGGAGTCCGTTGAGATGGATAAGAGTTATGGAAAAACCAGAAAGAAAAATCAATATTCCAAAAGTCCTTCCTAAGTCGAGGGAAAGTCGACCAGTGAATGAAGAAGGTTAGGAGTCGACTCTGGTAGGGGGTCCTCGGTCGATGGAGTTGACCCAACCTATGAATATTGCAACCCCTGACATAGTTACTCATGTGTCTACTATACTGAGGATTATATCAAATTGACCCATTGTTAAATAAATTGTCGAACGTGACTTAGGACTTGGACCAGGTGCCAATATTATTTATAGTCGTCTCGATGAGTATGGAAAAATTTTGGATCGACTGATGATCTCAAGAACTTAACATGGGAATTGGATCAATTTCACACCATAATATAGCCATAATTGTTTCAATATATTCTACTTTGAACATGTGTAGGTACCCCCGCTTCCAGCCTTACTATTGATTCAAGCATTTGACGAGTTGAAATCCCTACCTATTGGAGAAGAGTCTGTAGAAGAATTCAAGTTTTCCTCAAATTTGTAGTCACTCCAGATAGTCACCTAGTATTCATCCAGTAGGTCATCAACATTGTCATCACCATCGACCTCATCATGAAACAATCCAAATAATAGTCCAGGTAACAATATTGATATTCTAAATATCGATTTCGCTACTCAAATAAATTTACTTATATATGATGGGGATGGAGATATTGAAAACAATAGTTTGTGTGTGAAGAATTTTGGGAAGCTAATAGTGCTGCACATGAAAATAGACAAATATTAATGTATATAGGAGGTATACGAGATAGAGCATTAAGTTGGTATATGAACTTTATTGAAAATGGAGCAAAGACAAAAGAAGAAATCAAGAAGAAGTTCTTGGAATTCTTTTGAATGCAAGACAATAAAAAATTAGTTGCACAGAAGCTCAAAGCTATAGCGCAAAGAGTTGGAGAAATTGTTCATGAATATGATAAAAGATTCAAAGATCTCCTCAATAATATCTCATCCAAGATGGAAGAATCCATCCTTATTGAATTGTGTGTAGCTAGTCTACTACCACAAATAAGAATGGCATTGACCATGTATTAATTCAATACATATGGCAATGCTCTCAAGAAGGCACACAAAGTCAAATCGAACACCGAACACTTAGGAGGGAAATCTGACCGATGAGTTAAAGAAAATATAGAAAAAATGTAGCAATCATTGTAACATATGGAATTGAGGAACAATGATCTATGGTGCACCAACTGTTCGACTAAAGGCCGCATGAAATATTCTTGTCAATAAAACTGATGATAGGGGATATTTTCCAAAAGAAATATTATATCTGCAGGAAGAACCCCGACTCTTCCATGAAGAAATATATCTTTACAATTTTAGACCTACTCAGACATCATACTTTTGTGATATCTACAAAATATTTGAACCACATACAACAAATAAATTCCCATATATTGTCGACATAGTCAAACTAAAGTGGTGTAGAATCTACTGGAATACTCAACATAGCGCCAATGACTATATCAAAAATTTGAATACCAAAAGCAATCAGCATATAGTCTACTAATCGGATATAAGAAGCAAAACAACCACAGACGATATGAATATAGTCAACGTAATTAGCAGTGCAACAATGGAGGGTATAGAGGTCATCGCGGATATTCTAAATTTTTGCATTGCAAAAGTTTGAGGAAGTAACTCAAATAAAATTACCTTATTTATCCCCTGTTTCATGAGGGTATCCATCCATGGAATTAGAGTATTCCCATGTCATGGGATATTTTTTCATTACCATATATTGCACCTATAGCCAATCTTTATTCTCTATTTATCTATTTTAGAATTAATCACTAAATGGATGGTCACCAAAGGAAGAATTTATGGGGGTAGCGAAGAGACCCCATATCCATACAGACAATGCTTAGGAGTAGGCTATTAACTCAAAATAGTGGACCAAGGATTAATTGAACCCATTTTAGTATTAAAATTATCATAGCCAAGTCTTATGGATGTAAATAGGGATGCAAGATATGAAGGATAATGCCATGAGTCCCAATCTATGGGGTTAATGGCTGCAATGCAGCCATGGTCGAGGACAAAACAATTATAACCACATTCAAGGCAGACCGAGATGCTTTGTTTGCTACATCAAGAACATTTGAGTCCTGAATGTCCTTGGAAAGACAAGATGGATCTCAAATTTTGTACTAAATGTGGTTTCAGAGAGCATTCCCTAAAGGATTTCCTCGTCATGATCAAAAAAATTATCAATAACAATAATCTTAATCTTTTGTCTGGTGCTCCCAAGAATGATGTAATTAAACATAAGAATTTGCAAATTTTTACAAGACAAGGAGCAAAAATTGGTTGTGATAATAAATAACAAAGATGCTAAGTACGAATGCAATTACCCTCAAATTAATCAACAAAAATATGTGTTTAATAATGCTTCAATAATTTTTGAAGAATTGGAAGAAGAAGAGGACATCCAAGAATGTAGAAACAAAACATTGTATGTGTTATTGCAATTACTTACCATAAATAAGGACACCAACAATGAAAAAAAATTCAAAATTTTATGTATCCTGAGACAAAAGGAGAAATCATATATTGATCCTCTGGTCGATCTCGACATCGATGGGTATCATATCTCATAATTAATTATTAACTTCAAATCACGATAAAACATCATGAAAAGAGTGACATAGGAAGGACTTGGTCAACCCGACTATTACAATCATGTGTTTATTTTAAACTTGTTAATCAAAGCCTCATTGAACCTATTGGTGTATGGAAATCTATAAATACAAAAATTATGGGAATCCAAGAACAAGTTGAATTCGAATTCATTGACCCTCAATATGGTGCAAGATATTTTCCAGCCTTAGTTGGTCGACGATGGTGCAAAGAAATTAAAGCATCTATCTCACTTGAAAAGTATTGAATCAAGCTTAGGTGATGGAAAGAAATTTATTATTCCTATCTATTCATCATGATAAAATCCATGGGAAGAACCAAAATATCAAGAAGGATATATAAGAAGGTTATATCAAATAATTGAAAATAATGAAGACACTGGAGAACCAAACGAGAACTAAGAAATTCACTTGGGATATCCATTGCAAGTCGAATATAATTCTGACACCGATTTATACTACTGGAAGATAGATAATTATGAAATTCATGCAAGAGACTGTTGGTTTATACAAGCCATTCCTTGTAGAAAAGAGAAACAATATTTTTCAATTTATATAATACCAAAAATATTTGAGAAAAACACAATACAATATCTAACGCTTGCATCAACAAAAGATGAATCAAATATATTCCCACCTCCACTATATAAAGAACGTGATTCTCCTATCCTACACATTGAACAAGTATCTTGAAATATAGAAGAATAAGGAAGACTGCAAAGTCTGGTAGAATCCTTCACTGGGAAAGTGCCTAGATGGTGGGAGACACATCAGTCGTGAAATCACACATGGAGGACTTCCTTGACATACTTCATTGAAATATTTGGTTGGAAGAAACTGACAGTAGAAGCACAAATCCCAAAATTTTTGCAAGGAATGGACCCATACCTTCATATCAACAATGCCAAAGAGAATGGAGGAGACTGGGATATAAATATAATATGGTTTCATTTCTTCCATGCTACTCTAGAATGTCTCCTAAAGAAATGGAATCATATAGAGGAAGCAAGGGGTGGAAATTTTACATGGCAAGAGCTAAAAAAAAATTAGAAAATACTTCTCATTCACCCCAATGGAAGTATGTATCAAGGAGGAAATTGAATAAATCAAGAATTCTATAGAGCCAAAGAATAACGACAAATTAACCAAGGCCCAAGAAATTGAGCCAACTTGTAATAATGTTTCGACCAAGTCAATTCAGTTCTCAACACGACTAAAATTGGAAAATGACACAATTGTTGGCAAAAGCTTCCCCTAGAAGTCAAACCAACCATTGTATTGGGAATTTCTCCCCTACTACGTGTAAAAGACACTACCCTAGATCAGTCGTATCTAAGGGTAGAGTTCATGGTGTAATGGATTTCTCAACCTCGACTAACAACAAGCAATAACATTAAATTTATATTTGTATCTAACTAATGCAATAAACTAACTAAAATACCTTTAAACTGGGCCACTGCAGTCATTTGAGTAAATGGTCTATAGGCTCCCACGATCCTGGTCTTCGTTTATCTACAACAAGGGGTTGTCACTGGGAAAGATATCAATGGTTACACAGAGAGACCTATCCCACTGGATAATGTGCAACATGGGATAGTGTGATGAAAGGTGTGGGAAGTGAGGAATCAAAAGTGTGACTAAAAGTTGAGAAAAAGTGAAAATATTTTGGAATTTTCATGGGGAGAACTTCACAATGTATTTATAGGGTGATCCAAGGCTTTCATACCCATGGTAATGACACATGGTATTTAATTTTGCATGGTATTTGTCTGTGATATTTAACCCATTCTCATTTTAGGGTTATTTTGTCCTTTTTGGAGAGAGCATGGTTACATTGTAATAAATTCTCAACTTCTCTATATGTAACGTCCCCGACCCTTCGACCGGCAAAGAGAACGCTACCATACACCAAACGTCCAAGCAACTAGCCCCATGAACATGTACATACATATAAAAACCTGAATGCTTAAACATACTACATACTAAGATGCAGAATCATTCATATACACAACGGAAGTAAAACATACAATTCAGCATTCAACATGTCCATCATCATAATTCATTAACAGTAAATATGATCGCAAAACAAATTAGTCAAGAATACTTATCTTATAACAACTATCCCGCAACCAGCTACATCACTGCAACGTTCCACCCAACCTTAGGCCGGCGTGCTCCTTAATCTCTCAGCAACACTGCCACCCCCGAGCCGGGCATGATTCCCCAAGGAATAAGGAAATAGCAGGCTTACACATAGCCAAGGATAACAAAACATTCAAGGGTACACAATTCATCCAATCCAACACAGTTGGGTTTATCAAGCCATCCAGGAGCTGGGAAAGGCTAAATTCTAAGCTGGTGAGCTCATTGAATAGCTAAGGACACCTACACTAGAACTAGCCTGACTTCTAGGACACCCACACACACCCAACACAAGGAAATCAGTCCTTTCTCTGCTACACAGTCCCTCGGGCCCTAACCTCCCTTCCAGTGCTATTCAGGGGTTTGTGGAGAAGAAAGCCATCCCTCTAGCCCTGTCTATGTGGCTCCAAAATACACTAGGTTTATCAATCAAATCAAGCCCTCATCACCACCCCAATACAGTCCAAAGACTAGCCAATGCATGCACCCAGCAAAAACCAGCAATTACAGCTTGATAGGGGAAAAAAAATCCCTGAGTCGTTCTTGGCCCCATTGTGGCCAAACCAACTCAATGGTAACCTACAGCAGATCCAAAGCATGAGGGAAAACATAGCCAACATGATGTAGGTACTCATAGCTACCACCGATCAGGGGAAGAACAAAAGCCGATCTCACAATGAAACCACGGAAACTTACACAATCGGCAATGGAGGAAGTAAACAGAACCTCAACCCATGACCGAGAAAGGACATACACATCGACCACAGACCGTAGGGAAAAATACACATTCCATAGCCCTGAACACTAATGTCCAAACTGGCACCCCCTTCCCCTCTACGTGAGGAACCACCGATAGAGAAGGCCAAACAGTGCGTGAGGAAACAGAACACCTCTACGTGATATCAAAAAGCTTGGGAGAGTGGGAGGATGTCCCATGCAGTCATGGAGCGAATGGAATAATGGATAATCTACATGGAGTGATGGGGTAGTGGTTTTCCTGCCATCGTGAGGGTCAACTCGCTGGTGGAGTGTGCATGTGGGAAAGGACTGACAGTCCTGCCACACTCCACTCCCTAGCAATAACTGCCCAACTAACAGCAGAACTTTTAATGAGGTAGTTGGATAATACAAGGGAAGATGAGCAAATCAAAAATAGTGGTGACACATGGATTTTCCCCCATGGCTCAAGGTTTAACATTCCCCCTCCTTATCCTTAGGAATATGGTGCCCTTTTCAATATGGTTGCAGTGAACATATCTGGTTGGGTTCATTTAATTAAAATGCACATTTACATGATGACAAAACTTAATATGTGTCGTATACCATGATAGACCATCAGCAACAATTCCGTTCGCCGAAACATAACACAACTAAATCAATGGTGGGGATTTTACCTTTAGCTCCACATCATGATGCATTACAATATATACATCATGTACATTTAATGCAATGGGGTAAAAACTGGGGTGTTACATTCCCCTCCCCCTTCAATAGCACTGTCCTTAGTGCTTTACAAAATTTGAACAAAATGATACACCGGCATCACCTCAGTGTTCCCCAGGATTGAACAAAAATGGATGTGCCAATCGCATGGCATCCTCCAGCTCCCACGTAGCCTCTTCAGGTCTGTAGTGCTCCCATTGCACCTTTACCTGACCTATGGCCCAGCTCCAGAGCATTGTGACCTTCCTATCGAGGATGAGCATTGGCTTGATTTGGAACTCTCCCTCGGGTTCAACCTGAATCACATCCCAATTTATCACATGGTTAGGATCATGTACATACTTCTTAAGCAAGGAAACATGAAAAAAATTATGAACTCTAGTATTAGCAGGAAATGAAAGTCTATATGCAACTGGTCCTATTCTTTCAAGCACTTCAAACGGCCCACAATATCTTGGTGATAGCTTGGCACAACTTCCAAGATTCAAGGAACTCTTCTTTTCCCTCACTCTGAGGTAAACATGATCCCCAACACTGAACTCCATGTTCACCCTATGCTTATCTGCATGTCTTTTATGTCTGTCCTGTGCTGCTTTCAGATTCCACCTGATATTTACAACCTCTTGCTCCATTTCCTTGAGCAATTCTGGTCCAAGCACAACCCTGTTCACTGGATTATCCCAAGTCACTAGTGTCCTACACCTTCTTCCATACAAAGTTTCATACGGACTCATCCCCAAGGATGCCTGTTGTCCATTGTTGTATGCAAACTCTACCAAGTGTAAGTAATCTTCCCACTTGGTTGGTTTGTCCATCACATACATGCGAAGCATGTCTTCAAGCACCTGATTAACTCTCTCTGTCTTCCCATCTGTCTGAGGATGGTATGCAGTGCTAAAGTTTAGCTTTGTACCCAAATCTGCAAACAACCCCTTCCAAAAATTGGAAGTGAACTTGACATCTCTGTCAGAGACTATTACCTTGGGCAATCCATGCAATTTGAAAATCTCCTTCATGAAGATCTTTGTAATGTCATCAGTCTTATGCGTAAACTTAACCAGTATAAAATGTGTTGCCTTAGTCAACTTGTCTACCACAACCATGATGGAATCATGTTGTCTCCAAGTCATTGACAATCCTGTAATAAAATCCATGGAAATAACTTCCCATTTCCATTCTGGAACTGGAAAAGGCTGCAACAAACCCGCTGGGTGCTGATGCTCAACCTTTACCTGTTGACATTTCATGCACCTTGAAATGTATTCAACCATGTCCTTTTTCATTCCTAGCCAAAAATATTGTTTTTCGGCTGTACCAATAGTCTTCTGGTATCCTGGGTGACCAGAATACGGGGCTTGATGGATTTCATCCATAACAACTCTCCTCAAATATGCTACATTGGGAATATAAATTATGCCTTTATAAGTAAGAAGCCCATCTTCTTCCAATTTATATCCCTCATACGTCTTCTCAAGACTTTGCTGCTGCAATTTGTCTTTTACTTGCTCATACAATTTATCTCCGGCATTTTGATTAACAATCTGCTACCTCAAATCTGATTGGCAAATACTAAGAGATGCCACATGCATTTCCTGCACCTTTCTGTTGAGTGCATCAGCTACCTTATTCTCCTTTCCATTTATGTGCTTGATTTTAAAATCAAACTCACATAAAAACTCTAGCCATCTTGCTTATCTAGCATTCAGAGTAGGCTGATCAAACAAATACTTCAAACCACAATCGTCCGTTTTGAGTTCAAATCTTCTACCCATCAAGTAATGTCTCCACATATTGAGGGCATGTACTATGGCTGCAAGCTCTAGATCATGACTGGCATAGTTCTTCTCATGCTCCTTCAGCTTTCTCAGCTCATAACATATCACGTGGTTGTCTTGCATAAGGACTCCTCCAAGCCCTTGTCTGCATGCATCGGTACACACCACAAAATATTTCTCTGGATCTATAATTTTCAATACTATTGCACTGGTGAGAAGATTCTTCAACGGCGGGAAGCTTTCTTCACATCTCGATGTCCATTTGAACTTCATCCCCTTGTTTTGCAAAGAAGTGATGGCATGTGCAAGTTTGGAGAATCCCTCAATGAACCTCCGGTAGTATCCTACAAGTCCCATAAAAGATCTTACATCTGTCACATTTCTTGGAGTAGGCCAATTCATAATAGCTTCAATCTTTTCAGGGTCCATAGATATACCCTCCTCTGAGATAATGTGACCCAAATACTGAATTCTATCTCTATAGAAGTCACACTTGCTCAGTTTTGCATATAGCTGATGCTCCTTGAGCAATTACAATGTCAATCTCAAATGCTCTTCATGCTCTTTCTCATTCTTAGAATAAACAAGAATTTCATCAAGGAAAACAAGAACAAACTTGTCCAAATACCTGCTGAAGACACTATTCATAAGGGACATAAATGTAGCTGGTGCATTTGTGAGGCCAAATGGTACCACTACAAACTCATAATGTCCATACCTTGTTCTGAAGGCTGTCTTATGAATGTCTTCATCCTTGATTCTCACCTGATGGTAACTAGACCTCAAGTCAATCTTGGAAAATACCTTTGCTCCTCTCATTTGATCAAACAGGTCATCAATCCTAGGAAAAGGATATTTATTCTTCATGGTAACCTTGTTCAACTATCTGTAATCAATACATAACCTGAGTGTACCATCTTTCTTCTTTACAAACAGAACTGGTGCTCCCCAAGGAGACACACTCAGTTGGATATATTTCCTTTCCAACAACTCTTGCAGTTGCATCTTCAATTCTAGCATCTCTGGTGTACTCATCCTATAGGGTGTCTTGGACACTGGTGCTTCTCCTGGCACAAGTTCAATTGTGAAATCAATGTCTCTCTTTGGAGGAAGTTTTGGGATCTCATCAGGAAACACATCCTTGAATTCCTCTAGCACCTGATAGTCCTCCAACCTAGGAGTTTCATCTCCTGTTGGTTCCATAATATGAGCTACATACAACTGGCAAACTTTACTACAGAACTTCTTCAACTGCGTTGCTAAAACCTGCCTTACTGAAATTACCTTTGGAATACCTTTCACAACTACTAGGTTTCCTTCTTCATTCATGCATTCAAAAGTCTTGTTGTAACAGTCAAGCTTCACTCTGTGAGCTTCTAACCAATCCATTCCAATGAGAACATCATAGGAACCAAGTGGTAGAACATTCAGACCTACACAAGTGATCAATCCATTCATGACCAATGGACATTTCTCTACCACTTCACTGACCTTTCTCTTAGTCCCAGTGGCTAGCTGAACTAACCAAGATTTTCTATGCTTTACTTTCTTGAAAGCACAAATATCCACTACTCTAGGAGTAATGTAACTGTGCGTAGAACCAGGGTCAATCAAAATAAAAATAGATTGTTCAACAATCTTACCTGCTACTTCAACCACAGTTGACTGGTGATATTCCTAGCATTCCTCCAGTGCTGCATAAATCCTAGGGACTGCCCTTGCTACTTGTCCCACTATTTCTGCTTCTTGAATGTTATAAGCTAGCCTTGCACTTTCATTCTCGATTGGACAATATCTGCGCAAGTGGGGTCCTTCACATTTCCAACATTTGAGTGGTCCTTTATTTTGTTGTGGATCTTTAGGATTTCCACATGTTACTCCAACTATATTAATCATAGCTTGGGATGGTTGCTTCTACTGATTCTTGAATCTAGAAGGTTTGAAACCTTTCTTCCTTTCGTCAAACTTCTAATTCTTCTTGTCCATCCATGCCTTATGGTAATCAGGTTTACCCTTGCTTTGATCGTAGCAATACTTATCCTTCCTTATTGCTTCTTCAAGAGTTCTCATCTCATAAAAATCAATTCTATCTTTGTAAGACTGAGGCAATCCACTTAGAAACTGCTGGACCTTCACTTTTTTATCTCTGATGTACCGGACATACCTCAACAATTCCAAGAACTTATTTGCATACTCCTCCATGGTCTGCTGTCCCAATCTCAGCTCATGGAATTCTTTGATATTATCATCATAATACCTGTCAAAGAGGTATTTCTACTTGAAATGCTTCTTGAACTATTTCCACTTCAGTCTCTTTTCACTGATCTTCTTTACTTGCTTGAAGTGTTCCCACCAGATGGATGCTCTTCCATTCAGATTGAATATGGAAACTCTTGCCTTCATGTTTCCTGAATATTCCTGCACTTGCAAGTACTTCTTTATCCCAAGAAGCCAAGCTTCAGCCTCTTGTCCAGTATTTACCTCACCATCAAATGTAGGAGTTTTAGCCTTCTTAAACTCATCCCGAGAGCGATCCCTATGGTGTCTCCTTCTTTTCCTTTTATAATAAGATGAACTTGTATCCTCGCTGGATTCTTCAGAGTCAGATGATCCACTAGAATTCCTTCTCCTTCTCCTATTACTTCTCTTAATTCCTTCTGGTCGTGCTGTACCTCATCCAGAGTCTATATTCCTCTACAAATCTGTCAAACTCTGCAACATGGCAACATTCAACTGATGCTGCTCTTCTTGGGCTTTAATCAAGCTTCTCTTGGTGGCTACAACATCTGATGGTGTCTCTTGGAATCTCCTTCCATTAGACTCTATGTCATCATTTCCATTACGAACATTTTCTCCCATGGCATCCCTCACATGCTCGTAAGAATCTCGAGCATCATATCCATCATGGGTTCTCATAACTGAATCACCACTTACCTACCAACTGCAATTTATGAAATACTGCCCTTGGAGGTGACTATGAGTTTGCAAACGTGTTAGATAGATACCTTGATGAAAATAGAACTACTTACCTTCGCCTGGAAAATCATAAAATAACCATTTTGCTTAAACACACAAAATATTTCTCCTTTTCAGCCCTGCAATCTCTTGGAAATCTGCTGAAACCCACTGAAAAACATTTCAAAAAGTACTTGAAAAAAAAATCTACTAGAAAAACCCAAATTTTCTTGTATAGAATCGGGTCTCATCCCAACTAACATTCTGACGTTTTGGCAGTTGGAACAACTAATTTCCTCCACTGCTCATCGGCGGTCTATTCATCTATTTCTCTCCAGCGTGTTGGGTCCATAGTTATATGATCCTCTGAACTGTAATGGCGCTACCCAGGATGGTTATCGGATCTTCAGTATATCGGTGATCAAATCCACTATACATCAGGTGGCTAGTCCTCTAGGCATTTGCAACGGCGGCCAATGAACTCTTTGTGATTTCCATGGGCCATTACCATGTCAGTGATCAGAACAGTTAACTACTACGGCATCGACAGTCCAAAACTGAATGGGTCCACTATGTCGGCGACCCAAACCACTAACATTTGCCGACATTGTAGTGATCTAGATAGTAGTTTACCTCCGATGTGTCGATGATCAAAAATTTTATTCATCAGACGGGTAGTCTCTTAGGCAGCCACAACAGTGGGCAGCGATCCCATTGTGGGTTCCACAGACCCTAATACTCCATCGGCTATCAGGAATTCTATCCACTGCACATCGGTGATGTAAGGCGAAACACTTCTGCTATGTCGACGATCGGAGCATCGACGGTTTAACCTTCTAATCGTCGGAGTGCTAGTCCCCATGGCAGTCGCAATGGAAGTTGAAGCCTCTATATGTCAGAAGGATAGTTCACTAAACAGCCGCAATAGCGGAGGCACGAACAACTAAACTTTTTAGATGACGTCCATCGTCGGTCTCATCAACTAACTTCCACCGATCATCGATGGGTTCAGCACTTAGACAATTTTTTGAAATTTTCTTACCACCGCATTGGCTGATTCATCCTCTAAATTTTTTCGATCCGTCTAACTAATCTTCGCCGAATTTCTCTTTCCTCCGCCGACGTGACATCAGCGTTTTCATCGTCTAACTTTCTCTGACGGCGGTGACGTTTCGACGAACCTATCAACTAATATTAGTTGATCTGTTCACTAAATTCTACTGACATTTCGGCGATCCTTAGCCATGCGGAGCCGTCATTTTGGCGCTCCCATCGTCTAATCATCGACGATGCAATCAACTAACTTCCATCAATCGTTGATGGTGTGACTTAGAAAAAAATTTCAAAAAATTTTCTCTCCTTTTTCTTTTCTCCGCTGACGTTTCGGTGATCTCTTCGTCTATCCTTCACCAATCTCTGACAGTCTACGTTGGGTGGTATTCATCCTATAAGTTCCGATGTATCGAAGGGCCTTCTTGCTTAGTCCTCCAATGGGTCGATGGCCTAAGGCTTAGAAAAACAATTTTCTTTGAAGTTTTGTTGTCATTCATTTTCTTCTTAGCAGGGGGCAACCTGCCTCTGCTAACTGGTTTCTCATGGCCCTCTGAGGCCCAATGCTGCAATGATGGCTCTGTCACTGCATCTTCATGGTCGATTCAGGCCCATGCTATAACATGCGCTCTGATACCACACTATAACATCCTCGACCCTCTGATCGGCGAAGAGGACGCTACCATACACCAAACGTTCGGGAAACTAGCCCCATGAACATGTACATACATATAAAAACCTAAATGCTTGAACATACTACATACTAAGATGCAGAATCATTCATATACACAATGGAATCAAAACATACAATTCAGCATTCAACATTTCCATCATCATAATTCATTAACAGTAAATATGATTGCAAAACAGATTAGTCAAGAATACTTATCTTATAAGAACTGTCCTGCAACCATCTACGTCACTGCAATGTTCCACCCAATCTCAGGCCAGCATGCTCCTTAATCTCTCAACAACGCTACCACCCCTGAGTTGCACATGATTCCCCAAGGAATAAGGAACTAGCAGGCTTACACATAGCCAAGGATAACAAAACATTCAAGGGTACACAATTCATCCAAGCCAACACAGTTGGGTTTATCAAGAAAATAACAGATCATCCAAGAAAACACAGTTGGGTTTATCAGGCCATCCAGGAGATGGGAAAGGCTAAATGCTAAGTTGGTGAGGTCATTGAAGAGATAAGGACACCTACACCAGAACTATCCTAACTTCGAGGACACCCACACACACCCAAGACAAGGAAATCAGTCCTTTCTCTGCTACACAGTCCCTCAGACCCTGACCTCCCTTCCAGTGCTATTCAGGGGTTTGTGGAGAAGAAATCCAGCCCTCTAGCCCTATCTGTGTGGATCCCAAAACCACCAGGTTTTTCAAGCAAATCAGGCCCTCATCACCACCCCAATACAATCTGAAGACCAGCCGTTGCATGCACCCAGCAAAAACTAGCAATTACAGCTTGACAAGGGAAAATAAATCCCTGAGTCATTCTTGGCCCCATCGTGGCCAAAAAAACTCGACTGTAACCTACAGCAGCTTTGAAGCATGAGGGAAAACACAGCCAACATGATGTAGATACTCCACCGATCAGGGGAATAACAACAATCGATCTCACAATGAAACCATGGAAACTTACGTAGTCGGCAATGGAGGAAGTAAACAGAACCTCAACCTGTGCCCGAGAAAGGGCATACACACCAACCACAGACCGTATGGAAACATACATGTTGCACAACCCTGAACGCTAATGGCCAAACCAGCACCCCCTCCCCCTCTGCGTGAGGAACCACCGATAGAGAAGGCCAAACGGTGCGTGAGGAAACAGAACGCCTCTGCGTGAGATCAACAAGCTTGGGAGAGTGGGAGGATGTCCCATGCAGTCGTGGAGCGAATGGAATAATGGAGAATCCACATGGAGTGATGGGGTAGTGGTTTTCCTGCCATCGTGAGGGTCAACCTATTGGTGGAGTGTGCATGTGGGCAAGGACTGATAGTCCTACCACACTCCACTCCCCAACAATAACTTCCCAACTAACATCAGAACTTTTAATGAGGTAGTTGGATAAGACAAGGGAATATGAGAAAATCAAAAAGAGTGGTGACACATGGATTTTCCCCCATGGCTCAAGGTTTAACATTCCCCCTCCTTATCCTCAGGAATATCATGCCCTTTTCAATATAGTTGCAGTGAACATAGCTGGTTGGGTTCATTTAATTAAAATGCACATTTACATGATGACAAAACTTAATATGTGCCGTATACCACGATGGACCATCAACAACGATTCCGTTCGTTGAAACATAACACAACTAAATCAATGGTGGGGATTTTTCCTTTAGCTCCACACCATGATTCATTACAATATATACATCATGTACACTTAATGCAACGAGGTCAAAACCAGGGTGCTACATTGTATTTATGGGGGAAGGAATAATAATGTTTTGGACCAATTTTGATGGAATTTAATTGTGAAGTTCAAAATGGAGGGAATAATGGTGGGACTAAGATATATAATTATATCTTGGACTATCAAGAGCTATGTGGTCAATTTCTGCTATTAACAAATTCCCCCCCTGATGTATGAGGGAAGGATCTCATCGTATGGCCGACATACATCATAGGATCAAGGGAGAAATGGTAATAACGGTGGAGAGAATGGAGGGAATCATGGAGGAGTCAGAGTTTCCTCATTCAAACTTAAATGGATTTGGATTTGTATTACTTATAAAAAATGGACGAGGTACATATAATGTCAGATAGATATATGGACTAGGAGGCCATACCCATGCTCATATCAATGTTTCAATATAAAAATGGCGATCAAGGCTCAAATAATGGGAGTCGGTCAATACATACAACTATATTTACATAATGGTGGCCTCAATGTGAGGTTGAATACAAATATTGGTATGAAGAACTAGATACTTAGAAATAGTGGCATTCTCTTGGAATACAATATCACAACAATTGATGCTCTTCTCAATCTAAAGGTCTACACAATTTTTTGGACTCAACAATGGACAGTCAGAATCTATGAGATACAATAAACAACAACAAATATTATAGATAGATGGAAGCATGACACTGAGGGGATTCTGAACACTATCGCCAATGCATCTCGGAGATCATAAGGGACATGAAACTATATGGGTCCCAAAATAGACTCACCAATCTGCTATATTCAGGTGACAATCGAGGTCTTCAACCAAATAATGAAGGAACCAATACCCTACACAAATATCAATAGTGCGATAGTGTAGCTGAAGTTGAGCACATGAGACACAACAAACCAAAAAGGCACTAAGGAATCCTTTCAAGTGGTCTAATGAACTCATTAACGGAGGTGTTTGAAACCAAGATACAGGTACCTATGGGTCTATCCTTTGGAATATATGTGTTGACGTCGAAATAGGGAGACCTGCAACTACCAAGGAAATGAGGTTTCTTTGATAGGAGCGTGAGGGAGACAACCAGATATATGGAGCAATAATGAGAATGAGACAATGAATGCGGAAAAAGGGTAGGGGAGTATGTGGGAATCAAACTTTTAGTCCAACTAGGCCAAAAAATGTTAAACCTATACTGATTGAACAATCATCCACATACTTTTACAAGCATGAACGAAACCAAGTTTCCTAAATGGTATTTTCTTTATGAGAGGGATGGAAAAGAGCTTAAATACAACCCATAAGTGATCTTTTTCATAAGTTGCACCCCCAATGTCCAAAAAAACATAAAAGGATACAAAGGGAAAAATTCCTAGATTAAAGGTTCTAGGATGGTCCTTTTCTTTAAATAGTCTACATTGTCTAAGAAAGGGGATAAACAAGTCCACATTGATTCCCTTTTGAATAATTTAACGATTTTGAAAGGAAGCAAGTGTGCTCAACAATATTTTCATTCTTTAAGGAGTCAGAAAAGAGCTTAACAGAAACTTTGTAATGGTCAGTCAAGTAAGGAAGAAGTGTTCAATGTGTTGAAATGGGTGATTTTGTGAACATGGCAAATATGGATAAAAAAATAATAGTGGAAAACTGGTGGGGTCTCCTTGTGGGATAGTGAATGGTGGTCAAATAAGGCCAAGTTTGCAGTATGGATGGAGCAGATGTCTTGTGAAAATGCTAATACATATAGGATTTGATTTCTATGGTTACATGCAAATCAAGGTAACTCTAGGAAATGGACCAAAATATTATAGGAAGATCATGAAATAATCCACATAGCGGGATAGAGGATGGAAAATCGAACCCATCGGTGCGAACGGTGTGAAAAATGGATGTCGGATGACTCTGTGGTGCACCGAAGAAAGATTTGAACAAATGAAGGCATGTAAACAAGGGGGGACCACATGACACATGTCATTTGCACTATTCAGTGTTGAGTTGGAGTGGAGGGCCCCAGAGAAAAGTTGTTGATTTCTTCCAATTGGATCGATGGTTTTTTTATCTATGACTTGCGTGTAAGATCTCTCACCTAACCCATCATTTTCAGTGATTTAGTTTTCTTCTTTTTCTCATTTTGGGGGCCTGAGCTGAACTCGAATGGTTCATGGGGTTGGGTCACACTTTTCAAGGGAAAAGGAGCGACCAAGTCACACCTATTGGGAAAACAGGTGCTACCTGATCACACCTATTAGAGAGACATGCACGACTTGGGTGGCACCTTTTCTGGAGAAAAGCGTGACCTAGGTCACATCTATCAATATTTTTTGCATGACTTAGGTCGCACAAAAAGTCCCGATAGGCACGACCTAGCAAAAAATCAAAAAATTTGTTGAACTAGTTCTGACATATACTTTTTGGATGTGCAGGATGACCCGAGTTGGATGGAAAGAGTGAGACATCGAGGACCTTAGAGATGAGGTGGAGGAGGATGGGACGTATAGGATACGCTCACCTGGTGTGGGATGTTGAAGTTATTCCAAATCCTCTTGACACGTTCATCAAAGTTATTGCTGAACAATTTAATGAGCTTTTGGGATAGAGACTTTGAGTGTTTTATCATACAAACTGAGCAGCTGGATATCACCCTCTGAGACATGTACTTTCTGACTGGCCTCCCACTGCTGGGCGTTATCAATGATAACTCACCAAAACTCCTGATGGGGATGTTGATGGATGAATTATGTGCCAGGAATTTCTATTCCTCAGAATATGTGCATGCATCATACATATTGGTGTGTGACATTGATATTTTAGATACTCGAGCATTGGCAGTGATGGTGCTGTAGATACTAACATCGAAAGGTCCTCACAAGATATTAGGCGACCAGTTACTAATGGTCAAGAGTGTGTTGAGGGGAACCTACTATTGGTGGGCCCATATGTATCTGATAGTGATTCAGCGTGGGATGAACTAGGCTAGCTTGGTGGATGGTGATTTATGATTCTCATCCTTTATGTGTGCATTCTTATTTGAGCGAATACTTACACTACAACCGCATCTGGCGGTGCGTAATGAGGGACCTTGCAATCCTCTCATGAGGTGATGGTGTGAGATTATTATCATAGAGGTAGGCATCTCGGTGGGTTGTCTCTTCACCCTGGATATTTTTTCACAGTGTCAGAAGCTTCATATCCTTATATAGGACTATCCATATGGGGGGATGGACTATCGGGGAGATACGTAGATGCCTCAACCTCCAAGATAGGTTTGGGTACCTGACGCTACGTATACATGAATCTTTGTTGTTTCAATCATATATACTTTACTAGCATAATGGTAGCTAGATCATACATGTGATAGATGTTTATGACATATTGTGTGCATGTGTAGACATGGGACCACACCTTCCTACAGGGTACAAGAGATCCAGGAACAAGGTGGAGGGGTTAGATCAAGCTGCTCACGGGTAGAGGAGATGGCAGAGTGCTACATTGGATTCACTATGGCTAGCCTGCATGGAGCGGCTATTGGAGGGGGTCACTGACAATGGATGGAAGTACCTATACGATGATATGATCACTGCATGCTACAGAGCTTCTCTATATTGAATCTCTCTGATGAGGAGGATCACGGTTGTTGTTGAGTATGTCAGAGCGGCGACACAGGGAGATGTTTTGATGGAGGAGGAGAGCTCACATGAGGAGGAGGACACTGAGGAGGGCACATAGTCAGAAAAGGATGACTCAGACTAGCAGCTTGTTATGCTTCCCCCAATGCATTTGAGCATGGGGATTTTTGTATGATATGTATGATCAAACTAGAAATCCTGTGGAGCTTCTCATTTTGTACTGATCATGATGATATGATATGAATGCACATGGATGCATATTTTTGTATTTTTATGTTCTTTTATGAGTCTCTTGTTTATGATGATAGTTATGCCTATATGATTTATATGACATATGTACATGTGACTATGTGATTATGCATGATGCAGTTTATTTCTTATATGTGATGATTGATGTGACACTCTAGAATGGAATTATCCATTTGGTATGCTACACTATTGATACTTCTAGGAACAAGCATGAATGAAATGGATTTGAAATGTCTAACCAAGTGTCTAGTGCGCGGGAACTTTCTAAAGAGGAAGGGATCGCGTACCTGGTAGAAGTTATTCAACTAGGAGACAAGAATATGGGAGTCTAGGAATACATCAAGGTGATGAATACCCAAGTGAAGGGTGGTGGTCAGGAGACCAACGACACTATTGTACTCATCCAAGTTGTTGTTATCAACACCAACACACTTTCCATCGATGTGGATCAACTCATAAAAAGAGGAATAAATGACTCACGCAGCCAAGGAGATATTAGGAGACCATCTACTTGCACCATCAGCGAAACCAACATAGAAGGGAAAGGTATGATCCATCTGTAAAAACCAAGGAAACAAACTGTGAGACTTGTGGTAAAAATGATGCAACACAAGGATGAAAAGTTATGATATAAGGGTATTCAAGGTGGTTGACTTAAGCATAGAATCTCTTGAGGTGGATCCCATTACAGGGATTCTTCAAGAGGCGGCCATCATAGTCAACAAAAAGATATTCCACCCTGCCCTGACATCGATGGATGACATAAGGGACAGACGACATGGATTTGAGCTTCCATTTTCCAGTCTTATCATGTGCTTGGTCATAGAAAAGGATGAGGTATCCTTCGCTAAAGGTGCGTGAGTGGATGTTGGAGTCATAATGGGACTTTGATCGGGTATTATATGCTTCACTCAATTGGTGAGCAGCACGACGGTACTCATCAGTTTGTTCAAGCATAAGTAGTAGTTTTCTCAATTGTGAAGTATTAGGTAGAAGCTCGAAGGAAAGGCAGAGTGATGGAATATGGAATTCAATTGGAAGAACTGACTCCACATCGTGGACTAAATGAAATGGGGTAAAACCAGTGGAAGTTTTATTCGATGTCCGGTAGGCCCAGAGGGAGGAAAAGAGAAACTGGTTCCAGTTTTTCTTTTGTTTGTCCACCATTCGTTGGAGCATGGTTTTGAGGATCTTGTTGACAACCTCAAATCGACCATTTCCCTAAGGGTAATAAGCGGAGGAATAATTGTGTTCAAAATTCAACATGGCAGAAAGATATTCCCAAACAATGTCCTCGAAGTGAGAACCATGGTATGAGACTAGCTAGAGGGGGACACTGAAACTAGCAATAACATGGTTTAAAAATAAAAGTCTCATGGTTTCAGCCTTACAATTGAAGGTTGGCATGGATTCATCCCACTTGGTGAAGTAACCAACAACCACAATGATGTATTGATGGGATTCAGTTGAAGGAGGGTTATAGGTCATGAAGTCAATCGCCCATTTGAAAAAGGGACCAACGATGACGACGGGATGTAGTGGCGTAGGAGGTGTCCTTGCCTTTGGGGAAAAGAGTTGGAAATTACGGCGGTGTTTAAATGCATGAATGAAATCAACAAATATGGTGGGATAGAAATGACCAACACAGAGGATGTTTTAAGTGGTAGCCAAACTAGAGAGGTGGCCAACACAAGCTCCACTATGACAGTCATTCAGGACTTGTTCAGATTCATCATGGGTGAGGAAACGATGCATTATGGTGTCTACACCACAGCAGTACAAGACATCACCAATCAGGAGATATCGAGTAGCTTGGTAATGGATATGATGATGATCTTTGCGACTTAAATGGGACTCAAATATCTTTGTGTGCAATTAAAGGAGGATGTCCCCATACCATGGGTCCTTCATAGAGATGACAAATAAGAACTCATTAGGGAGGGTGATTGTGATAGGAAACGAGGTAGACGATGACGGGAAGTTTGACATCAAGAAAGCTAACGCTAAATATTTGGTTCTTTTGGGAGTGACACACTCCAAGTTGTACTCTTAAAGAACGATAATCCACTTGGGAGCACAACCTTGGACAAGGAAGTGGCTCAAGAGATAACACACGGGGTTTTAATCGACCACAACATGAGTTCAACTCATGAGAATGTAATGACGTGGCTTCTGCACCAAAAATACGATGACCAGGGCCATTTTCTCTTCGTGGGTGTAACATAAAGGTGGTCCAAAAAATTTCTAATGCACATAATATATCACGTGCTCTTGAGGAGCATCGTATTCTTGGACTAAGATTCCAACGATGCCATTGTCAGATGCCAACACATAGAGGATAAACTCCTTGGTGAAGTTGGGAGGAGACAACAATGGAGTGGAATTTAGAGCTTGCTTCAATGCGTCGAAAGAAGCTTGCTCCTGCGCATCCCATACAAAAGGAATGTTGGTACAGAGCAAGTGTAAGAATCCATGGACTTTCATTACATAGTCTAGAATAAACCAGCAAAGGAAATTGGCCTTACCTTGAAGGATCTGCAATTGGCGTTGAGTACATGGAGGGGGAAGATTCTGGATGGCTTGAACCTTCAAAGTATCCATGGAAATCCATTTCTAAGACACGATGAATCCTAATAAGAGACTAGCTGGGAGATAGAAAACACACTTGAGGGGGTTCAAGCGGACATTATATTTGTGACATCTATCGTAAGCCGTCCAAATGTTGACAACTCTTATGAGATCATGGCGTGAGTTCATCTAGATATACCAGGATAATGTGAATGAGGTCATGCAAGAAAAAGGTCATGGCTCGTTGGAAATTTGCTCCATCATTTTTTAGTCCAAAAAACATGACACGATATGCAAAATTTCCCCAGGGGGTAGTAAAAGCGGTTTTGTACTGATCTTCTTTGCAGATATGGATTTGGTTATAACTAGAAAATCCATTCATGAAGTAAAAGACTTCATGACTGGAACAAGCGTCAATGAGTTGGTCAATAAACAGAGTGGGGAATTTGTCTTTGGGAAAATCCAAATTCAATTTACGGAAGTCAGTATAGACGCAAATGGTACCCTATTTTTTATTGATGGGAACAATATTAGAAACCCAAGTGGTATACACGATGGGGTATATGAAGCCTGCTTTGCGCATTTTTTTTTATCTCAACTTTGACGGTAGGGGATTTTGACGAGTGAATGGGATGTTGATTTTAGTGAACGGGGGAAACAATGGGCCATGTGTTGATGCGATGTTCAATGATAGATGGATCAAGCCTAGGCATCTTAGTATAGGACCAAGTGAAAACATCATGAAATTCTTGAAAACGTTTTTTGTAGGAAGTGACTTCCTCAGGGGAGCATGAAGCACTAAGCGTAATATCCTCAACTATATTGGGTGTCGTTGATACATCGACTTTAATGGTTGGTGATATATTGGTCATGTTACCTTCTTCAAAGGCGTCAAGCGTCAGGATTGGGTTTGTAAACCAATCGACACTTCCATGTATGAAGTATTTTGCTTCGACGAAGAATTGGTCCTACGATGAGGAAGGTTCATTGGAGATGAAGGAGTGATGGTGTAGATCATCCCAATGATATTCACGATTTGAAAGAGCTTCGAGGATATCTTATCCATTGTGAAAGTAGAGTGTGGATAGATCAAATGGATCTTCCATGGACGAGGAGTGGGGCGGGCTACTAGAAGTAGAGATTATATAAATGGTGTTATTGGTGTTTGAGGAAGAGCATGGGGGGTGGATCTCCTCAAGGACAGTGATTTTAGACTCATGGGAGTGTGTGCAAAGGTCACTGAGGAGAGACTGGTACTCAGGAAATTTTAGGAAATGGTGGGAATAATGACCATATAGGCCACAAAATGCACATGGTGGTTGGTTCATAGTGATTTATTCTTAACCACAGGTATGGTTGGTACGTTGACGATATGGTTGGTGAATATGGGTGCAAAGGATTAGAAAATATGGACAATTTTTCCTCGCATGGCCTTGGACATCGCATAAGGCACAAGTAGGAGGAGGACGTGGTTCTATCAGTGCTTTGGATTCCTTGCCCCAAGTCTTCATGGCAGGATTGGGGGAAAGAGTAGATACAGAAGTAGTAGATTATGTAGTAGGAGGTGAGTGTGACACCATCTAAATAGGTTGGACTGGTGTCAACATGATCTGTGGTATCAGGCTGAGGGTGGGTTGATCAAGGTACCACACTAGTGACTAGAATACCCAAAGTGAATATCGAAAGGTTGAGAGTATACATTGTGGGATTAGTCACAATTTCAAAAGGCGGAAAGAGGAAGAGGATCATGTGGACAGGGAATGAACACAAATAATTTATTGGTTTTTGTGTTTGGGGTGCGGCTGAGATTGCAAAGAGGTTGGAATTTTACCAGATGTGATAGTACACAAATTTGATATGCCAGTCGTCGAGGGGGGGGGTGGGAGGGACAAAAAGGTTTCCATCAGAGGGGAGTTGGTAAATAGGCATGGGCCAATGCCAGACAGGGAAGGGATGGATACGTTGTCGATGGTGGTGTTGATAATAGGGAGGACATGTTATGTGGTGGTCAATCCTTTAGGATTGTAATACGTTAATTAGTCGATAGTCACGATCTTCCCATCATGGGGGAACATCAAGACTCGAAATACGGTAGAATAAATGTCTTGCATTTCATACATATAACTACTTCCAAGGAGGAGGTTGTAATCAAGTTGGGCATTGAAAACCTCAATGTCAATCAGCAAGTTTTTTCTGGGTAACTCAACGAGGACATTCAGGAGAACTCCTTGCGGTTGAGCATCACGACCATCATAAGAACGGAGGGAGGTGGTTGAAGGTTGAAGGGTTGGGGATCTGAGTTTCTTCCAAACAAAGGTTGACGTAGCGCAAGCAGATTCCCCCTAATTGATGATGCATCGATGAATGACCAAATTTTGAATAGTGACCGAAACCTAGAAACCTATAGATGATGGCATGCAAGGCTCTCCTTGATCCAATTTGAAAGTGATCAACCTGGAATTAGAGGGGTCGACAAAACCTAGAGAGGATAATAAAGCTTTTCACTATGAAGGACAATTTTTTAGGACTTCCAGAGAGAACATGACAGAGGGATACTGGGCCAAGTCATCAACGATGTTATAATTAAGAATGACTTTGGCAGTGGGATTGTTCATGACATGACACAAGGTAATTGAGGGACTTTGGTAGTCTCGTTTGTGGGGGGTCTGGACAAATGTAAGGACATATCAAGAGTGGTAGAGGTAAATCTCATGGAGGGATTAATGGTTTCTGTCGTGGATCCATGTTAGTTTTTTTGAGTCAGTAAATTGACAGCAAATGAAAAAGACATAAGATGATGGACACCAGGAACAATGGGTTTACCCGCAGAAGTGGGTGCAGTATTTTGTGGTACTAAGGGCTCGGTTGCAACCATTCCTTGATTTGGTAATGGGTTCTGCAACACCATAGGTGTAGGACCTTATGGTTTTAGGTTTTGTTGTGTTGGAGTGATTGCATTAGGGTCACATTGATTGTCGATTTGTAACAAATGGCAGACTTGATTCATATGGGGGCATTGATGTTTATAATGGTTGTAAGTGTAAAAAATGGCGCATTGACGGTTAGTCCGCAACTAAGGTTTATTCCCAAGCCTAGGTGGATGTTGGGGGTTCTTAGCAAGGGGATTATCTTCATTTTTATTCGTAGGGTTGGGTAGTTTTTCGCCTCCTTAAGGTTGGTTTTTTCCTCAGTTCCTACCTCTTTGTAGTATTCCCTACCCTTTTTTGTTACTAAGGGAGGGTTGATTAGGGAGGTTTTGTTGAGCGTAGACATGTCCTTGAGGAACAAGAGAAGTCGGTTCTGGAGCAGGTGTACATTGAAAAGGTGATGGGTAGTAGGCAAGAGCAGATCGACGGGATGCAAATCCTACCATATGGCCATTACATGCAGATTCCAAGCGATTTGATCCATGAACGCGAGGGACGGGTGAAGAAGACGCATATGAAGGTGTGGCTCTAGACTGAGCCATTGTGTGTGAAAATTCAGGGGCGTAACCAGGTTGGTAAACACTAGGGGTATTACCGTAGTGATGCAGCATCAAAGGAGAGGTCATGTATAGGTGGGGATGTTGGGTAATAGAGCCATTGACTCCATCAGCAGCATGGGATTCCCCCCACGTATCTCCCTGTGAGGATCCAACACGAGGAGCATCAAGTATGATGGTATAAAGATAACCCAATTCAGCATAGATAAGGCCGAGCTATTGTTCTTTGAGGATGGCTTCTTTCTCAATTTTTGGATGCTCAAATGCAACATCTTTGGCAATAGGGGGGAGTAAGGTTTTAAGAAACCAATCTAGGAAAATGTTATCATATACCTGGATTTTACACAAGCTACAGTGATGACGTCATTCATGGATATGATCTATGATATGGGTAGCAGTGTTCTGTCAACAAGATAATAGGTTTTCCATGCCCTCATCGTAACATACGAGTAACTGGAAGTACTAGAGAAACATCGAGGCTAACGAGGAAAAGTCTGGATAAGTAGTATGGGGAAACTCAATATACTATTGTGTTGCAACACTTGTGAGTGTGCGCTAGAAAATATGCAATCAGATAGAATCATACACTATGTTGTTAGAGGAACACCATAAGTGGAATGACATAATGTGGTTCTAAGGGTATTCTCCCACCTTTCCCTCAAAATTAGTGATGTTCAAAGGGATTTTGGTAGGAATGGGAAGCTACAATGGGTCATGACAGATGGGGTCGTTTGTCAACCATGCCAAGTTAGGAAGGTTGATACTAGCCATGAATGTCAGACTATGACCTGGACTGAATCAAGGATGTCTAGAAATGGTGTTGGGACCCGCAGGCATGTAGTTTCTGCATGCAAATGGAGGTTGGTAGGGTTTAATTCCAATAGTATGAGTAGTCACCATAATCGCTTGAATAGTTGGAATGGTGGTAGAAGGGCTAATGATCCCATGCATAAAAGTGGTGTGAACCATGGTGGCTGGAGTGGGGGCACAACTAGTGGGTAGCAGACCAACAGTAGTGTGTGTGGTGGAAAGGGGCCCACTAGGACCAGGACCTATAGGTCCGACAGAAGGGATACCTCATATGATAGGTGGAGCAGTCATAATTTTGTTATCAACCATCCCCCTAAAAGGGGTTTGGAGGTTGTTATAAACCTGAATGGCACTTCTCCGTACGAATGCCGACATTTTCTATGTTGGCGCACAAAAGGACATTAATGGATTGAAGGTTGCCTAAAACACTATAGATGGGAATGTTATGAAATACATTCATTATCCATCTAGCTTGCCATTTTTACCTATGAATATGTCAATTGCTGTACACACCTTTGCCTATATGCAACTCACGTACATACGTGACTTTTCCTACAGCATGTCGCGTACTATACTCGAGTATTTGTAATTGCAACCCGCGTACATATCTATACGCAAGATTCCCTTAGAGCAGCTCGCGTGTCATACGTGGGTTGCCAGTATTAATACCCGTGTACTCTTTCCTTTGACATTAAAACTAATAAATCACGATTATTTGAGATTTGTTAAGCCCTTAACTATAACCATCTTAACTATCTCAACCTCCTCAACCCTCAAAACTGCCTTATTTCACTAAGTATAAATAAAGGCCTTGGGGAGGGTATTAATCAATCATACTTGGAGAGCAAAGTTATGCTGGTGGTGTCTATTCAGAAGTCTTTGGAGCAGCAGAACTCATAATCCTTTGGTTGAAGAGGAGTCCTTGTCTCAGGCGTTGGGTTGTAATCTAAACTCATTCACTATTGTTAATAAAGAGAATCCTTCTTCCAAATGTGTTTTGAATGTCTTTCATGTATCATGGTTTGATGAATATTTATGATTAAGAAATCTATATATTGTTTATCTAACCTGCCCTATATACATGTATAAGCTTGCACTTGGAGGATTTTCTCTTTACAGGTGAAGGATAAACATCCCTAAAAGCTTTGGAGGAGAAGCAGAGCGGAAGAGGACAAAGCTAGGATCAACCGTCGTGAATCGGGTGAGTCTATCCTATCTTCTTGTTTCCTTTCTGTACTTTAAAGTTGATTGCCTGCAAGTTTTAAGAGTATGTTGGTAACCCCATACCTTCAGTTATAAGGTGTTTATTCCTGTACAATAGAACTGGTGACTCCGCTGGGGAGCCCAGACTGCTGTAGGTTATTTCTATCACCCTTGACCAGTCTTTGCCTTGAGTTTGTGTGTGGTATTTTATCCTAGTTCATGCTTACCATAGTGTTTGAAGGCCTTGTGGATTTTCCCTCTTTTTGAGAGAATTTTGTACCTGTACGCGGGTTTCTCTTATACATAGTCGCGTACAGAGGCCTACATACGCGGGTTTCTCTCTAGGACAGTCGTGTACAGTACACGAGTTTCCCTTATACATAGTCGCGTACAAGCATAGAAATATGGTTTTTTGGCTAGGGTTTGCTTGTCCCTATCCTTTTGTGATTCCTGTTTGTTAGTTGGCCCTCTTCATAAACACTGTGCAGTCAGTCTAATGACCTTGGTGGCCATACTTTGTGCTTTCTTGTAAATCCCTTGGGTTTCTTTTGTTTGGATTGTCTTATGTTTGCATTTTGAAGTAGGTTTGCCTGTCTGGGTTATAGGTTGAAGTGTTTTGTCCGAATCAATGATCAGGGTTTTGGGAAATGTTTTTCTAGTCTATCTTTTGATAGTGATTGGTTTGTCACTTACCTTCATGAGTTTGCAGTGATTTCTTGTCATTGTACCCACCCAAGCTAGGGTTCCTGGTCTTCCCTTGTTGGTTGATTCTTAATTTTATTAACCTATTTACTTCAGTTTGCTTATTTTATACAGTTGATTTGATCCAAGTATACTCAAGTTTTAGTGCATTTTAGGTGCATTGTAGTGTTTGAGCATTTTAAAAAGTGAAAAGAAAAACATTTTCAATCTTTTGCATTTGCTTTTGCGAAAGTAGTTTTCATTTTAGTTTTAAAATATAATCTCAAAAAATACAAAAACATAGTCTTAGTTTCTCTTTATTGTTGCATTTGTTCATCAATTTATATTTACAAAAAGAAAAAGAAGTTGGCTTTAGTCGTGGCAATTTGCTTTTAAAAAAAATATACAACTTAATTTTTTATTTCTTATCGAGTCAAAAACACCATAGTTCATCACTCCATTTCCTTCTTAGTAAGAAATAGCCCTTTAAAATGAGCGCAATAATTAAAATTTACTAGTAATTTTTATTTTTAGGGGCCTTTCATCTACTAGCTTAGTCTAGACTTGTGGGATAGGAAGTGTAAACTTCCCATAAGTTTTAAAATTCAGACATAGTGGACCATTCATTAGGTAAATCCTTGTCTTTATCAATTGTATCTGGGAAGCTCCTCTCAAAAGAGAGTCAATCACGAGGCCACGTGGAGGCATTGGACTAAGGAGATAACCCTCTGATTTCTTGTCAAAACATAAATCAGGACTTTTACACATCTGGGGATTTCCTTAGAATGGGGGGCACATTCCCCCATCCACTCCGTACGTAGGCCCATCACCTTCTTATGTAGGAGTGCAGTTTGGAAACTCTGATTTCAACCCCGTTTAGGAGCTCTCCCTTCTCGTTATTTAGCGGAGGGATACCTGCTCCTATTTTTCAGACCCTAGTTTCGATTGGGATGGCCCAAACTTCTTATACTACACCTCCCACTCACAACCCTATGGTTTATGGATGGAATCCATTTCAGAGTAATCCACCCACTTTGCAACTGGTGGTAGGGGGAAACCCCACCTTTACTTATGGGCATTCGAGGGCAAGTCCCTCTAATCCCCAAATTGGCACTTTTAGTGCCCTAGTTCGACCCAAGCTTCCGTTCCCAGCAATGTTAAACTTGCCAGATTTGTCTAAGTTGATGAATGACCTGGTGAGGCATGACCCCTCGTGGCCACCTGTTCCCATCAAATTACCATCGAAAATCCCTAAATTCGACGGCAAAGTTGGTGAAGATCTTGGGGATCATGCCACTACATTTCATTTATGATGTTCTTCGAATGCACTGAATGAAGATTCAGTCAGGTTGAGGCTATTCCAGAGAACCTTAACAAGTACCGCGGAAAAATGGTACATTGAGTTACCTTCTGCTGCTTTCAGTAGTTTCTGGGATTTGGCTAGTGCATTCCTTAGCCACTTTCAGCTTCCGGTCTGATATGATTTCGGAATGGACTTGTTATCTACCTTTAGGTAGAACAAGACTACCCACATCTCGAATCATATCTAAGAGTGGAGGAGACGAAAGAGCTTTATTAAAGCCACCATCCCTCCTGAGTTCTTACTAGAGTGGTTCCTTAAATCCCTGTTGCCCTACATATCTAAGGATGTATCCACCTCAGGAGTGAGGAATGAAGAAGAATCCATTCTCAGGGCCCAGCAATTGGATTTGATTTATTCACAATCTGGGATTTTGTATGAGATTATCCCTGAGGCACAGAGGCCTACCCACGAGGCTGAGAAGCCTAAGCCTGGACCTCATGCCGATGGTTTTCCATTGGGTCCGTAAACTCTCCCATCGTAGAGTCTTTGGCTAAGAAACTTCATCAGTTGTCCGTCAAGCAGTCTACGATGGAGGTAGCAAAGGCTGCCCCCTCCCCCCAGAGTGCAAATGTTTTTGCACAGACCTCTCAAAAGGGCAATCAGTAGCCCGATGAGAAGAAAAAGAGAGGAAAGAAAGGAGAGGGAAACCAAAACAAGCAGAAACCTGTGAATAGTGCTAATGGGGGAAATAAAGAAAAGAAGAAGGTTAAATTCCCATGTAAGTTGTGCCACGAGTATCACCTTACTCATCTTTTTCCCCTTATGGAACAAGCCCAGAAGCTGCTTAAAGCTCAATAATCGGCTGTCCTGAAGGATCCTTTTTCCGAAGGGCAGAACTCTGCTTCAACTTCTAATGTAGTAGGGGGCACTCAAAATGCCCCCGACCCAAAATATATCAACATGGTTCGATCTTCGACTTTGTTACAGATGAGGAATAAAAACTATGAGAAAGAGACTTCTGAGAAGGGTAAAGCTGTAGGTGAAACTTCTAACCCTTTCACCATAGAGAAGCCTGCTGAAACTATGCCAAAGATACTGAAAGGTGTCTTCAAGAAGACCTTGCATAACCCTAATGCTAGGGCTTCTTCAATCTACTCCATGGTTAAAGATCTAGCCCAAACCCCATGTGCAATGTCAGCTTTAGAGGTGTTACAGAGTTGTCCCACCCAGCGGGATGCCCTCTTAACAGCTTTAGGCAGCATGGACTCATCGAGTCTCATGGCGAAATTTCATTTATCTAATGTTAAAATTCGCCTACCTTACCATGTATCCTTATCAATAGATGTCATCCATGGTGGAAAGACCATTGGAAGGGCAGTTGTTGATGAGGGTGCTTCTACATGCGTTATGTCCTTGTCCTGTTGGAAAGCTCTCGGATCCCCAGAGCTGGTCCCATCAAACACTCCACTTACTACTTTCGATGGAAGGTCCTTCCATCCGCATGGTATCTTGTCAGCTTTTGAAATTAAGCTGGCAGGGAAAGTAGTGTCTGTTGAGGTGGAAGTGATTGATGCACCTTTGGACTATAATTTTCTTCTGGGAAGAAACTGGACTTAAGCTATGTCCGCTATTGCATCGGTCGTCTTTCGTGTAGTGGTTTTTCCACATGAGGGAAAGTTGGTTACTATTGACCAACTTGATTTTACTCGAAAAGGCCATTTAGAGTCTAATGAGTCCGCTGTGCCATTGGTTGATCAGGTCAAACTTGCTGCACAGAGCTTGGGGGCTTGAATGTACACATCACTGATGGGCACATTTGATCTTCTAGCCCCGGTTAACTATATTGGTTCTACTAGTGTGGGGAATTCCATATCCATGATTGTTGATAGGACTAATCCTTGGGTTCTCCCTTTCCCCCATGAACCAGAGGTTCCCTTATCAGTAGTGGAAGTAGCTTACCAAGCTATCACTTGAACCACTGTTGATCCCATTCCAGATCCTCTCATAGTCTCAAAGGACCTGGAAGAAGTCTATTTTCCCGCATGGGCGAAAAACTCTTCGCACTCTACGGACTGTTTCGATATGTTTTTACCTTCTGATGAAGCCATTTTGGAAGCCATGAGTGGACGCGGTAAGATCTGTGAGGATATTCACCATCGATCCTATTTTATTCCAGAACTAAGTAGAATAGAAAATCAAGAATTTCATTTGAGACTGTCAGAAGATGTTGATACACCCATCAATCCCTTACCCAGGGAAGGAATGTTTGCCGAGGGGAATATGGAAAATACTTCCGCTACTATACCTATCAATATCTCTGTAAATCCTGATGTTGTGGAAAACATATGCATAGGTGCAAAATGCTCTCCTAAAGAGATTGCTATCTATACTACCTTGTTTAAGGAATTCTGTGTTGTCTTTGCCTGGTCATATGAGGAGATGCCAGGCATTGATCCATCAATTGTTGAACACGAAATCCGAACATATCCTGATGCTAAACCTGTTTGACAAAATTTAAGACCTGTTAACCTGCGCAAAGCGGCGGCTATGAAGGCCGAAGTTGAAAAACTGTTGAAGGCTGGTTTTATTTATCCCATAGCTTTGATAGAATGGGTATCCAACCCTGTTCTTGTTGATAAGAAGAAAGGGACCATACGCATTTGTACTGACTTCAGAGATTTGAATAAAGCCTGTCCTAAGGACAACTATCCCACACCATTTATAGACCAGATTATAGATGCTTGTGTGAGAAGTGAAGTGTTATCGTTTGTGGATGGTTTTTCCGGATACAATCAGATTCAAATAAAACCGAAAGACCAACATAAAATTGCTTTCATTTGTCCTTGGGGTACCTTCGCGTACAAACAAATTCCCTTTGGATTGAAAAATGTTGGGGCAACCTTTCAACGGGCTATGAACTTTTCCTTCCATGATATCAAAGCCATTGTCAAACCTTACCTTAATGATCTGCTAGCACATTCTTGTAAGAGGATTCAACATCCAGATCACTTACAGTTGATATTTGAGAGATGCAGATATTATAAAATCCGTTTGAATCCCCACAAGTGTGTATTCTGTGTCGAGTCAGGAATATTGCTCGGGTTCATTGTCTCTAATAGAGGCATCCAGATGGATCCTTTAAAAGTAGAGGCCATTGTAAATCTGCCTCCTCCTCATTCTATCAAGCAACTTCAAAGCATACAAGGGAAGTCTAATTTTCTTCGACGTTTTATTGTTAATTATGCCAAGATTACCAAGGGTTTCATGCACCTGCTTAAAAAGGACACCCCATTTGTATGGGATGAGACTGCACAACTCGCTTTCGAGGCATTAAAAAAAGCTTTGTTGTTGGCACCCTTACTACATCCGCCAGATTATTCTAGGGATTTTATATTGTATCTGGCCGTGTCCGAGTCGACCATTGGGGTAGTGTTGGTCCAGGAGGATGATAAGCTTGTAGAGCATGTCGTTTACTATCTTAGCTGTGCTTTGGCCGAACCTAAACTCAGGTACTCCCACATTGAGAAATTAGCCTTAGCAGGTGTCTATACTATTCAGAGGTTACGTCACTACATTTTACTGAGGACCACAACAATAGTGGCGGATGTGAATCTGTTTCAATATGTTTTGTCCTGATAGATTGTTGGGGGAAAATTCAACAAATGGATAGTCATTCTCTAAGAGTTTGACTTTGATTTTCAGTTTGCTAAGTCTAAAAAGTCCTTAGTTTTTGTTGAGCTTATAGCATAATTTCCTACTGAAGAAGATGTAGCCATTGAAGATGACTCATTCCCAGATGAGCATATCTTCTTGATATCCACCTCTGATCCTTAGTACAGGGATATTCTTATATATCTCCAAACTTTGAAGTATCCCGCAGCTTCCTCATGAGAGGAATGACATAAATTATGACTTCATGCTAAGAATTACCTCATCATAGGAGATACATTATATCGAAGAGGGGTAGATTCCATTTTTTGTCAATGCTTTACCCATGAGGAAGCGAAGGTTGTCCTAAATGATTCCCATAGTGGAGTGTGTGGGGTTCATTTATCTAGGTTAGCAACGGCCCAGAAGATACTGCATGCCAGTTATTTCTGGCCCATGATCTTCAAAGATTGTGTGGAAGCAGTGAAGCGCTATCATCCTTGTCAACTTTACACCAGGAAAATGAGGTCACATCCCGCTCCGTTGTTTCCCATTGTCTCGGTAGGCCCCTTCATGAAATTGGGGATTGATTATGTGGCATGTAACCGAGCCTCCGCTTGGGGGCATAAATATATTATTGTCGCTGTTGACTATTTTACGAAATGGGCAGACGCAATGCCTACTTTTAAAGCCGACAAGGAAACAACAGCTTTTTTCATATTCAATCAGATTATAGCACAGTTTGGTATACCCAAAGTGATTGTCACTGACCATGGCAGTCATTTTCACAATAGCATGATGACGGAACTAACCACTATGCTTGGATTCAGACAAGAACATTCATCTTCGTACTATTCGCAAGCAAACGGTCAGGTTGAGGCTGTAAACAAGACTTTAAAGACTATCCTTAAATGTACAATTGATGCATCCCGTTCTAACTGGCACATCATACTATATCCTGCTCTTTGGGCCTATCGAACTAATGTAAAAACTGCTACAGGTTTCTCCCCCTTCCAACTCGTCCATGGAGTCAAAGCAGTTACCCCGATTGAGTGTGAAATCCCATCTTTAAAAATAGCTATTCATGTGTTACCCGATACGACAGAGCTTGAGGAACGTCTGATACATTTAGAACACCTTGATGAATACCGTAGAGATGCGCTAACTACTAATCAAGCTCACAAGAATAGGATCAAAAATCAATATGATAAGTCGGTCAAACCTCGGGTTTTCTCTGAGGGGGAACTTGTCTTGCTTTGGGACCAAGACAAAGAACCCCTGGGGGTAGGAAAATTCAAGGCCATGTGGTTAGGACCTTATGTCGTGTCGAAGGTCTTAAAGAAGGGCACATATGAGTTAATTGATTTTGATGGGAACAAGCTGCCTGAGCCTAGAAATGGGATCTACCTGAAAAAGTACTATGCTTAGGATTAGCACTTTTTCTTGTATTTTTATTGTATGTATTTTTATGTACATTAGTTTGTCAGTTTTTCTTTTTATACCATCTGCTGGTTGTTACAGATGTCTTCTGAGAGGTATATAGGGTTCGCCGATGGCACCATCCGCCACACTTGTAATCTAGCTTTAGCAGCATGGGTCATTTACTCTCCCTCAAGACAGCTAGTTGCCACAAGAGGCTCTTGCTTAGGTCCTGCTTCTAATAATGTTGCTGAATATAGGGCTGTAATTAAGCTTCTATCGGATGCTTTGTCACGTGGTATCACCAAGCTCGAAGTTTGTCTGGACTCTAAACTGGTGGTTTCCCAGCTCAATCGAGCTTATCAGGTGCGAAACCCTATTCTATTATGTCAGTTCATGCAAATTAGGTTATTGGAAAGAGATTTTGAATTTATTATATTCAATCACATTCCAAGAAATCAGAATTCATTGACTGATGCATATGCTAATTACATTTTAGATTGGCATCTAACACACATTTCATAAAATATATAGCATGCACATAAAAAACACTTGTAAATAAACCGACAATAATATATATATGTAAGTATCTGTCCATAGATAGGTCAATTCTGATCCTCAGATCCAGTCATAACTGTATAATATACAAAAATATACAAAATGTGGATCACAGTCCATCAAAATGTCCTAGATCTAAACAAGACCACCCTGGTCACTTGGACTACCTTGGTCCCCATGGTCTCTCTGTACTCTGGCTTCCTCAGCCTCTTCGGCTTCGGCAGCCTCCACGGCATCTATGTATACAAGAACTGCTCTAGCCACTCGCCTCAAAAGGCGTAACCAGATAGGTGGAACTCCAACTACAAACTCCTACATGACGGCTGGGATATGCTCTATCCCCAAAGTGGGAACTCTTTGGGTAAGCCTGGCCCGCTTCCCCTCCAGAACCCTAATAAGCCCCGGGTCTTCACCTATGACAGGACGAACAAACATACGTGGACGCCCCTCAGGGCGGACCGGTCTAATATCTGCATTTTGACATATTTATAGGATTAAAACTTGTACACATATGTATATATCAATCATTTTAAAATTCATAAAAAAATTTAAAAATGTTAAAAATTAATATTTTTTTTACCTAGCTCTCCCCATGCTGCTCATGGAGAGAGGACAAGGTCTAGATCACCTTGAAAATCCATGCCAGCATACGGAAACTTCTCTAGTGTCGATAGCTGCCACTCCCACCAAATATAGAAGTCATCATCGTATACACTCTGCACTGAGTCTCCTCCTCCTTAAGAGAGGAAGATGTCTCCCCATCTGCTCAGCCTTGGCTGACATGGAGATCGGACTTGTAGGGGTATGGCGAGGCTCAACCCTGGTACTCTAGAAGAAGAAGAAGGCAACCAATATGCTAGAATACCCAAAGTTATTTCGCCTTCCTCTCTTGCAATTAGAGAGTTGTCTTCTCATAATGGGGACAACTCCTGAACACCAATCATACAGGGAAACCTACATATAATCCACCACCAACCTCATTTGGTTCCATGTAGTTAAATGTAATGAAGAGGATCCTGCAATCCTCACAATGGTGCTCGTCAGTACCTGTAGTGTGAAATCACGGATATGTGCAATAGGGACACAACTCCCTCTCTTCTGGGTACCTGGTGTGCAAAACACATCAATGTAGTTTTGGACACTTAAAGGATCACCGCCCCTACTGGTTCCCTCTAAGTTGACCGGTGCTCCTCGTCGTGACAGGCCGGTAATAAAATATATGTCCTCGGAAGTAATTTCCAAAGTCTCACCCTATAGGTCAAACATCCCTAAATCATGATCCCAGTAGTTTATCATGAACTCCAATAGATGGAAATTGTCCCGCATGGGTGATGTGCAAAAGAACTTTAATAACCCACTCGTTCGTAAAGCATGTACGGTGGGTGCACTTTGGAGCGCTGCTTGGTCCATATTTTCATGTTCCCATTCCCTCCATTCCAACACCATCTTCACACCTAGCAAAACAAGTATTATGATTCATCAATTTCATTCAAAATTTCAAAATTTTTGCCTTAAATTAGCTTTTTATCCTTCACGCAGTACACGCGACTGTCTAGTTACACATGTCGCGTACTGTACGTGACTATCTCTAAAGGAAACCCACGTACAGAACGCATGTACGCGAGTGTTTACACTATGAACCTGCATACGCACTATGACATGCTTTAGGATGCTTCAAACAATGAAATTGGGACTCAAAATTGAAAATTGCTAGGATCAAATTGAAGAGCTCGAGGTGTAGGCTTACCTGCAACTTGCAGAATTGGATTTCGTCCACTAGATTGTCCACACCGATCGAATGAAGGTAGAGGTTAAAACTTGCTTCTTATAGCTAAAATTCAAAATGGTGAGGTTTGTTTTAATTTTTGAACTATTTATAGAAATTTTATTTCTAAAAGTGGGTTTTTCCTATAGTTTGAAATGTATTCAACTAATACCATATCTCTTTTTGCCTTGTAACAGGTTTTTCATCATTATAAAGTGTTTTTTGCTCTCATAGGGTGGTTTTGACATTTCCAATGCATTTTTTGCATCTATACTTAATCCACGTTAACCTTAGCAATCAACATTTTTCCACGGACTATGGTATTTTAAACCATTAGTTCCCTGTTTTTACCATTGTTCTTCCATGGATAGGACCCTTTTTTCATGAGTATGCTCCTTTAAAACCTATGTTGTCTTTTGATACTCATGCCGCAGTTGTTTCAGGTACAGGGGTATCCTTTTAGCTATTTTTCATGCCAAATAGAGCTTCTTTTTTAATCTATTTTTACGAGCTATCCCTTTATAGGACTCCCCGCCCTTATGGAGTTTCTTTAGGCCCAGGTCTGACTCCTTCAAAATAGACTTGATTGCCGAGTTAACTTGTCCGTTCAAGCTCGTTAAGAATATGTGAATGGGCATCCGCATCGGTGGTAGGTTATCTCTTTCTCGGACCATGTGAAATAATACGAGAAAGGATCCTCTCTTTTCTATTTGAATTGAGAAGAGTATTCTCAGGCATAGGTTTATCACTTTTTCGGACCTAAGGGACTAAATTTACAGAAAATGAACTCCTGGTATGAGCTTAGTTTTCTCTTTTTCATGCTCTGGACCTAAACATGAAAAATATTCCAAGTGTACTTTGTGTCTTTGTCATGCTCGTTAAAAACTTAAGAACAAAGCAATGAGTTTATTGTTGTAAGCCCCATTTCTCGTAATCAAATGGATCTTTTCGAGTGATCTTGCTTTCCTTCACACTCGTAAAACTCAAGCTATTCATGTTGTTCTGGAAGGAGCGTTGGGTAGGTGGTAATTTAACCTTTTTCGGACATCCCTAACTAAGTACAAAAAGGTTTCACCTTTTCTTCTACAGAAGTTAAGAGAGTTCTTCTGTGGTATTTTTTATACTTTTCTGGCCTCAAGAGACTAAATTGGATGAAAAAGGACCCCCCTGGAGTCTTCTTTGGAGTTTTCAGACTCTTTAAATGTGAAAACACCAACTAAGCATGTACTAGTTCGGGCTCATTAAATCCACAAAATAGTGACACTATCAAGCATTATTTTCTCTTCTCTTCAAGCTTGTTAAAAAATGAAGAGATATCCGAGTTGACTTTCCTGGACTCGTTAAAATTTAACAGGGAAGGTAAGGAAGAAGTTTTCTTTTGTTTTCAGTTAGTGGCAGCATGTCATCCTTGAACATAGCACTCTCTGTTTTTTCCGATACCCATGTCTTAGTGTTCACTTTCAGTTCAGCTATTACTTCGAGTTTACTACTCCTCCTCTTGTTCGTTATACCTGGGGAATCTAATCATGTCTCCTACATGACAGATAAGTCTAGTTGTTCTATTTATAAGTTAAAAGTTACCTTGGGTTATCTCTGTGTCGTGCTCACTGTTCAAGGACTCAACCCAATGTTTGATCTGTATCCTGATCCCATCATTGTTATATCTGTTATCTATTGTGTCTCCCTTATTTTGCCCAATTCCTAGTCACTCTTGTGATCCATTGAAGGATCTATTGCCTTCCTTATCACAACATGGTTCCATTTCAGTACTTCCTGATGATGAAGACCTAGAGTTCTGACGATCATACCTCAGGATTATTTTTATCATTGGTGAATTCCTTTGCTTTAGTTGTCAATTATCACCTATTGATTGGCAAACTATTGAATCCTTTCCATGTTCAACTTCAGCCTACATTTATTCACATGGCTTGGATTGTACTGGTTCTTTGGGATTGTTTATGAAGACCTTAGTTCCTCACCTATGGACTAAGTTGCACAATATTATGTTCCATTTATGTACACAGCTTCCAGATCTTTGAAGACTCATCATTATTGTATATTGTGGCTTTGATCCACCTTTGTAATATACGTGGTCTTGTACCCCTATTATATGATGTACTCAAATATTTTAAAGGAGCTAGTGTTCCAATATATTGAACATAGCATCCTCAGATATGACTTTGTATATGACATTATTATGTATTTGTTTCAGGTACTACCTCTACTCCATTGGATTTCTGAGTTCTCCAAAGATAAAGATTATAATGTATTTTGGCCATCGCTTCCCTCTGACCTCACACATTAGGGGGCATCTGTTATCAACCCGAATGGAACTTCTCCGTCCGAGTGTCGACATTTCCTATGCTGGCACACAAAAGGACATTTATGCATTGAAGGTTGCCTAAAACACTATAGATGGGCATGTTTTGAAATACATTCATTATCCATCCAGCTTGCCATTTTTACCTTTGAATATGTCAATTGTTGTACGCGCCTTTGCCTATATGCAACCCGCGTACATACGCGACTTTTCCTACAACATGTCGCATACTGTACGCAAGTATTTGTAATTGCAACCCACGTACAGATCTATATGCCGGATTGCCTTAGATCAACTCACGTGTCATACGTGGGTTGCCAGTATTAATACCCGCGTACTCTTTCCTTTGACATTAAAAATAATAAATTGCGATTATTTGAGATTTGTTAAGCCCTTAACTAGAACCATCTTAACTGTCTCAACCTCCTCAACCCTCGAAACTGCCTTATTTCACTAAGTATAAATAAAGGCCTTGGGGAGGGTATTAATCAATCATACTTGGAGAGCAAAGTTATGCTGGTGGTGTCTATTCAGAATTCTTTGGAGCAGCGGAACTCAGAATCCTTTGGTTGCAGAGGAGTCCTTGTCC
>LPNX010098958.1:53158-92520 GCA_001517045.1 Pseudotsuga menziesii | reverse complement strand
GGATTTTCTCTTTACAGGTGAAGGAGAAACATCCCTGAAAGCTTTGGAGGAGAAGCAGAGCGGAAGAGGACAAAGCTAGGATCAACCGTCGTGAATCGGGTGAGTCTATCTTATCTTCTTGTTTCCTTTCTGTACTTTAAAGTTGATTGCCTGCAAGTTTTAAGAGTATGTTGGTAACCCCATACCTTCGGTTATAAGGTGTTTATTCCTGTACAACAGAGGTGCACTAGCCATGGGGCTAGATGGTGCGGTGAACAAGGTAGGTTCATATTGATAGGAATCTGGATCAAACTTAGATGCAATGTATAGCTCTGAAGTTGGTGAAAAAATATGAATATTGATCTGACAATGACGGTTCAAGGAAATGAACTCAGGGGTATTCCCCTAAGTCTCTGTCAGTAGCATGGTGGAGAAATGGTGGTGCGATGGTGTTCTATATGATGAATGAAGGCTCAAGTGTATCAAATGAAAGCTCAAAATTCCAACTACAATTGAGTGTGAAGAAGGAGAGATGGTAAATGGTGGCATGCAGACCAAAAAGCCAGCTCTAAAACTAAACTGCAACAGTGTGTCATAGCAGGAGAGCCTACCACAAAGCGGCTAGAAATCCAACAAGAAGCACTACCTATAAACAAAATGAAGCACTAGCCTATGGGGTATAAGTGCAAGAAAATTCCTAGCTACAATATGGAATCCCGTCACAAATCGTATCCTCTGTTGGGTTGTCAAATACACATTCTAACAATATGAAATGCAAGAATCAGAGGCTAAGGGAATCCCACTACCGAGAGGGACCTCGGGTAAAAGAGCCCTAAAATATTGGAAACTATGCTACCTTGTTCAATACACATCTGGGATGTTTTCTTGGTGCTTCATCCATTTGTTTCTCGACACCCGACATGGTCCTCAACATGCACGAGGAGGACTATGAAGGGTTAGCATTCAGTATAGAATGGAGTGTGGTATTCCACCCTGACTTTCGCAACCCATTCATTGTGGCTTACCCCGACAAAGCAGGAGGCCCCTCTATAAACTAGTTGCCTTCGTGTCAACAAATACTAGAGGATTTTTCTTCCCTAGAATACAAAAACTATTTCGTATATGTAAGTGACAAAGGGGTGTTATTTGGATTTTTATCCCCGGTGTCCTAACATAACTACAATATTAGTTTGGTCCTCAAATGAGGTTACAATGTTGGTTGAGTTAAGTTTAATTTTATTCTCAGCTTGAGTTTATGAACCAATATTTGTCTTCAGGGTGTGAGATGTGTGCACAAGTGATGTGTAATTTCTAAACCCGAGTGCTCTCACTATAGAGACTCAAATGCACAAAAATAAATAATAGTAAATGACATTAAGTATTTTTTTTAAACTAATTCTTCTAGAAAACAAAACGTGCACAAATAATAAGCACATAAGGAACTTCATAGACTGTAGGAAACACACAAGGGTCTCAACTACCAAACTCGACTGTGGGGCCTCACATATAAGGAAAATAGGACCACAAAACAAACCAGGGTGTTGTAAGCAATCAGATATGCAAGGAAACATTTGGGGAAGGGGTAGAGCATAGACAAGGGGTCTGGAAAGGGTCTCAAACACCTGAAAAGACAAAAAACCCTATAGGTCGCACATGTCGGCATAACAAGTGCGGTCATGGTCACAAAAAACTGTAAAATAGTCGCGACCGGGACATAAAATCAACAGAAAGACTCAGGTCGCACAAAATAGGGTTTTTGCACGATAAGTCCCACAAAATTGGGTCACAATAGTGATCGTGATCGCTCTAGAAGCCTGGACAAGTGCAATATGGAGTTTTATTCCAAGTTGCATGTATTGGGGAAAAGGAACGGCCTAGGTCATGCTTATTGAGAAAAAAGGTGTGACCTGGGTCACAACTTTATGTCAGGTAGGTGTGATACCGACGTAAATGAGGGTGTTTTAAGAAAAAAAATGTCGACTTGGGCCAGGGTGTGAAGGCCCTATTAAAGTACTGGTTCGGATGTTCCATATGGGTTTAGATCGTTGACGGCTAAGGGTACCCAAGTAGAACAAACTAGAAAAAACACCTGCAAAAACAAAGGTCCAAGGGGATCTCCCCAGTGGAGTCACCAAAACTGTAGTGGGGATTTCTCCCCTACTACTAGAAAAAGCACCTACTATAGATCAGTCAGATCTAATGGTAGAGTTCATGGTGCAAGGGATTTATCAAACTCGACTTATAACAAACAATAGCAATAAATACATATTTTTATCTGACTAATGCAATAAAATAACAAAAATACCTTTAAACTGGGCCACTGCAGTTGTTTAAGGAAATGGTCAGTAGGCTCCCACGATCCTGGTCTTCATTTATATCCAACAAGGGGTTGTCACCGAGAAATGGATTACGGGTTACACAGATAGAACTCAATGTGCAATGTGGGATAGTGTGGAAAAAGGTGCGGGAAGTGAGCAATCAAAAGTTTGACTAAAAGTAGGGAAAAAGAGAAACGTTTCTGGAATTTTTGTGGGGAGACCTTCACAATGTATTTATAGGGTGATCCAATTTTTTCTTACCCGGTAATAACCCATGGTATTTCATTATGCATGGTATTTGTCCATGGTTTTTGACCCATTGTCATTTTAGGGTTTTTGTTCCTTTTTGGAGAGAGTGGGGTTATGTTGCATTAGATGCTCAACTTCCTTGTATTTATGGGGGAAGGAATAATAATGTTTTGGATCAATTTTGGTGGAAATTTTAATTGCGAAGGTCAAAATGGAGGGAATAATGGTGGGACTATGATGTATGATTGTGGTTTGTACCATAGAGAGCTATGTGGCCATTTTTTGGTGTTAACGCCCATCGGCTAGGAAACCTGTAAAATCTATAATGAAAGTGGTCGCCGAAGAAAAAATTTACCCAGAATGACTCATAGAAAAAGCCTTCCCTCCTTCCTTTACCAATTTTATAAAATGAGACCGATCAATCAATGAATAAAGAACACCTGAATGTATAGATGCAACGATAAAAATCAAAGAAGAGGACATCTCAAATGATGACCGACCGAAAATGACAAAGATTGGGGTTTATTGGACTAAACAACAAACAACTGATATAACTATATTATTAAAATAATATCAAGATGTTTTCATCGGATATTATAAATATTTGAAGGGATTAGTGCAAGAAATAGGATAAATGAAGATATACATCAAACCATATCCCAAACCAGTGAAAAAAAGACCCTAAAAATTGGAACACAAATATAAAGATATAGCCAAAAAGGAGATAGAAAACATGTTGGAAGAAGGAACCATCTATCGAGTAGATCGATTGAAATGAAAAATCCTATACTCATGCATCCAAAGAAAAATGATCTAATGAAATTGTACATCGGCATCAAATTTCAAGGATTGAATAAAGTTACATTGGCTGACCCTTTCCCTACACTCTTCATCGATGAATGTTATTCCTTCGAAAATAGGTTTTTTGAACACAATCAAGTACCTATTTCCAAGTAATATTAGCACAATGACACATTTATTTGTGAATTTGGTTCATTTGATTATAAAGTAATTCCCTTTGGGTTGAAAAATGCCCCAACAGTATTTTCAAGAATCATCATCAAAGCATTCCAATAATATATATATGTAACATGATGGATTTTTATTTCAACGACTGGAAAATATATTCATTACTTCATGACTATATCTAATTCCTTTGACTCATGCTCAAATGATGCTGACAAATATAACTATAAATGAGTATCAAAAAGTGTATATTTTCAACAACAATTGAGATCCTCCTCAGCCATTTCGTCTGCAAAGACCGAATCAAAGTTGACTTTTCCAAGATCAAATTTATTCTTGACTTGAAGCATCCATTCAATCCAAATCAAGTACAGATACTTTTGGGATACATAGCATATAATCAAAAATTCATTAGACACTACTCCGATACCACATACCCCTTGGAAGAATTGATAAAAGAAAATCAATAATTCCAATGGTCGCATGAATGTGAGGCGTCTTTTGAACTAATCGAGAGAAAACAAGTAGAAGCCCCTATTTTATTATTTCAAAATTGGTCGATCGAATTTCGCATCCATATCGATGCTTCTAGAGTATTTGTTGATGCGATCCTCACTCAACATGGAGATGACATAATGGATTATCCAAATGCATATGCCAGCTGGAAAACTTAACAAAGGTGAAAGAAATTATTTAACCACATAATGAGAGACTCTCGGCATGATCCTAGCATTACAAAAGTACAAGCACTATCATATAACCCATTCATATTCTACATAAACCATCAAGCTCTAAAATATCTAGTGAACAAACCTCTCCACCATGGTTGGATATGTCTATGGTTCCTTCTGTTTCAAGAGTTTGAAGTTGAAAATATTTTTCTACCAGGGAAGATAAACCGTCAGTCCTGGCCATTTGTACAGAATTTAAATAGGAAAAGAACCTGATAGGATCGAATATGACTTATTTAATGCTCACCTGTTTCGAGTCGAAGCAATACCAACAGAACTGTAGGATATCACACAATTTCTACACAAGGGTCGAACACCAAACATAATGTCAGAAAAGAAAAAGAAGGTATTAGAAATTAAAGTTGCACCCTATACTTCAATAAATGGATTCTTATACAAGTTAGGACTAGAAGAGATAATTTGGAGATGTGTATTAGAGCATGAGCGCCAGAATATCATCGACAAAGCACATAGAGGACCCATAGGAGGACATTTCCAGGATGACATGAACACGAGAAAAAATTTACAATCAGGACTTTGGTGGTCAACACTTCATAAGGACTATAGAAAACACATAGGAAAAAGTGGAAAAATGTTAAAGGATGGATCGACCACTCCCTAGGGATGAAATTCCTTTTGTATCTGTAAACTTGAATCTCACATTTGAAATTTGGGCTATCGACTTTGTTGGTTTATTCCTTGTTCGGTTTCAATGGACAGGAGCACACTATATCATCATAACAATTGAATATGTCACTAAAAGGGACAAAGTCAATCCAGTGCAAACATGTTCAAGTGAGGTAGCATCCAAGTGTATTTGCAAAAAATATAGTCACAAGATACAGATTCCCCCTCACTTGAATAAGTGATCAAGGAACACAATTCGTCAAGAAAAATATAAAAGTGATAGTAAATGAACTTATGATTGACCATTAAAAGAGCACAACATACCACCCGAATCCAAATGTAGCGATTGAAGCATTCAACAAAACTTCAACTAAGTGATTTATTAAAATTTGCAATATTGAGAAAGACGATTGGGATGACAACGAGCACCTTGAACAACATATCATGGGCACAACTACTCGTATTCTATGGACATATCAGATGACATACAAAAGATCGATATGACAAACAAATTTTAATCTAGTCTATGGACAAGAAGTAGTCATGCCCCTACACTTAAAACAATAAGCACCCATAATAACATATGTGCTTCACTTGGATACTACTAGAGAAAAGGAGGATCAAAATTTTTAACTTAACAAGCTTGAGGAGTATCGACGAATGGAAATTCACCACTAAGAATTCCAAAAACAACAGTAGAAATCATGGCATGACCAACATATAAGACAAAGGACTTTGCAGTCAGTGACCTTGCATTATTATATGACATTCAGATAAAAGAAAAACCTAAAATGTTGCACATTGCTTGGTTGGGCCCGTATATCATTGAAGAGGTTAATAACAATGGGTCAGTTCGACTAAGTACTCTATATGGATGAGTATTATCCAAACTTGTCAATGGCGCCCAACTAAAAAGATATAGAGTATAGAATGGGTGCAACGTCGACCGATAGTCGTATTTCTATTTGGTCAAATGTCACATCCCAATTTTTGTGCTCGATTGTTTATTTTTCAATTAAATGTAATTTTTAAAAAAATAAGAAAGGGGAAATAAACAAAATGATTAGCTAGTGACTTACTTCAATATAAAAAGGATTCTTAATAAATGGTTGATGGAAGGATAATTGAATGCAATGACTATAGACTAACAAGAATATAACAAGCAAGAGCAAAGTATGAGGAGCACACATCAAACCCCACCAATATCTCACCAACAATAAGGACCAACTAGTCATCCTATAATCGACCATTCGATGCATCATCGAACGATTCTACTGTTGAATCAAACATTACACATAGCACAAATTCATGACCGACTGCATCTCTCAAGCCACTAAGAAAGTTCAAAAAGTATTGATCGAGGTGAAACTTCACATGCACAGGTGATCCAGATCTTGGGGGTTGAGACCTGGATGACTTGAATGCCGAGAGCGGAGGAGAAGAGATAACATAATGGACAGCTATGAGAAAGACACATCGATGAGATCTAGGATGATGTGAATAGCCTAGACAAAGAAACATAAGAAATATTCCACATGGAGGGGTGAGGCTCAAAGAGGTTTTTTTGAGCCTCACCTCTCAAACCATGCTAAGAAAGGCACTCAGAACCAATAACCCAATAACTCAATAGAATAACAAAAAGGCAGGATGCCAAAAATCCTTCAATGCTTTATTGAGAAGGAATAGAGTCTTTTTATAACATTATTACAATGTGCCTTCCGGCAATACCATGGGTCAAAACTATGGGTTGTGAAATACCATGGATGAGAGAGGTACAATGTGCCTTGAAGCCATACCATGGAACAAAACCATGAGTTGTCAATTACCATGGATGAGAGAGGGTGGCCTCTCCATTTAATGCTTTTATGATGACTGAGAGCGTGTGGCCTCTCATTAAATGATTTTATGACTCATACATCTGAATTTAAACCATATTCCCCCTGAAATTCGGATCATTCTCCCCCCCTTAGAAAATGATGGTCCCCATCATTTCATACTAAAAAGATACCTATGATTACTATGTGTCAATTGCCAATGAAGAAAAGGGTTTTATGTGGTTAACCCATAACCGTGGGTTTTGTGTGGTTGACCCATAACCATAAATATGGGTTTTGTGTGGTTGACCCTTAACCATGGGTTTTGTGTGGTTAACCCCTAACCATGGGTTTTGTGTGGTTGACCCTTAACCATGGGTTTTGTGTGGTTGACCCCTAATTGTGGGTTTTGTGTGGTTGACCCTTAACCATGGGTTTTGTGTGGTTGACCCATAACCATAACTGTGGGTTTTGTGTGGTTGACCCCTAACCATGATTACAATACATAATCATGGTTTTTATGTGGTTGACCCATAACCATGATTACAATAGAATTTCATAAAAGTAAAAAAAAAAGGTCTTTGGTGAAGTTGATGTCTCACTGCAAATCCATTCATATATTTTGATGCAGGTGATAAAATTGAATTCCATTGAAGACCCATTTTATATGTTGAAGAGATATTTCCATCCATATAACATAATTTCTCTCTGGTGGTGAAGTGATAAAATGGTTGCCGAAGCTCAAGGGACGCACACGCACTGGTTTTGCAGATATATGTTTCTTCATTGGATGATATCTCTCAAACCAGAGATCCAAATGAAAAACTGTGAAATACCCATTTTAGCTAAAGAAAATACATTTCTAGTGAGATATAGTAGATCCTCTAATGTGTTCTGTATATTCCATGGTACTTGTTTGAATTTTCTGTATGTGAGGTCGCACTGTGTACAGACATAGGTTGCTTCAAACAAGCATATCTCACAAACCACGAAGGTAAATGAGAAAATGAAAAATACCCATTTTAGAATATGGAAATATATTTCCAATGAGCTATGGAAGAGCCTCTGAAACTATCTGTGCAAGTTGCAGTTTTAGTTCAAATTTGTAGAGACGTGTTGATCTTCAGTTCGTATATTGCCAAGGGTTTGTAGAGAAAAATCATATGTTGTAGAGATCATGGAACTTCCTCTTGAAACTTAGATATCCAGTATTTCCTGATGACCAACTGTGATGCTTACAGTGTATGGCCCAGCAATGGACTCTGAGTGTGCCAAAAAGAGGCTGGAAATATCTGCAGATCTTTGAACCCGAACTATGCTCAAACCCTCATTCCCATCGAGAGCATACCTGCTCTGATACCACTGATCCGGATCTTGGGGGGTGAGACCCGGACGGCTTAAATGTTGAGAGCAGAGGAGAAGAGATAACATAATGGACAGCTATGAGAAATACACATCAATGAGATCTAGGATGTGAATAGCCTAGACAGAGAAACATAAGAAATATTCCACATGGAGGGGTGAGGCTCAAAGAGGGTTCTTTGAGCCTCACCTCTCAAACCATTCTAAGAAAGGAACTCAAAACTAATAACCCAATAACTCAATAGAATAACAAAAAGGTAGGATGCCAAAAATCCTTCAATGCTTTATTGAGAAGGCATAAAGTCCTTTTATAACATTATTACAATGTGCCTTGTGGCAATACCATGAGTCAAAACTATGGGTTGTGAAATACCATGGATGAGAGAGGTAAAATGTGCCTTGAAGCCATACCATGGAACAAAACTATGAGTTGTCAATTACCATGGATGAGAGAGGGTGGCCTCTCCATTTAATGATTTTATGATGACTGAGAGCATCTGGCCTCTCATTAAATTCTTTTATGACTCATACATCTGAATTTAGACCATATTCCCCCTGAAATTCGGATCAACAGGACAGCTAGAACCTAACAAATATATAGTTAATTCCTTCACCTACAACCTGAAATCAACCAGTGAACTCTCATTCTATAAATACGCAACTTGAACGGGACTAGGATCATTTTTGTAGAGAGATCGAGAAAGTTCATTTAGGAACCACTCTGTTCAGAACTAATAACCTTGCTCCACTATCGAAAACTACCATGGTACTGAAGAGAACTAATACCACCATAAGAGAAATGAAGACAGCTATGCAAATTTTGTCGGAGCTAAAAGATCTTATAATGTCGTCGCTAAGAGATAGCCTCTTGAGAATCCGTCGAGCCCACACTGAGGAACACCAATGGAGAAGGTACTAGAAAGAATGCACAAATGGGGAGTTTATAATGATAAATGGTTCGAGTCTACAGAAAAACTCGTCACTGCAAAGATTCACCACTATTTGAGCACACCCCTATTGGAGAGCTTCGACGAACTTAAGGACTAAATCACACATTTTATTGTCAACATTCACCACAACGGTAATTTGTGGTTGGATCAACCCCTATAATTCAATGTCCAACTTATTGCAGTTGTGATAGGGTTATCAAACAAATGGGATGTCATACCAGTTAGACCAAATCCTAAGCTAGTAGAAGAATTCATAGGATCAATGGAAGGGAAAAATTTAAAAGGGCTAGTAATCAGCAAAATTCAATACACTGTTTATACATATGACATCATTATCATTTATGTTTGTTTAACCAGCATAGGTCAACCATCAAACATTTGACTCGATATGTTGGACGTCCTAAAAGCCGCCACCACCAAGGGAAAACCTTTTAACTAGGAATACCACTTGGTTGGGATAGTTCGGTCGATCTATGAAAAATACCAAGATACTGGCTCGATGGTCTTCTAATTGTCCCTCCTTAGAAGGAAAGCAATGTATACAATCACACCCATCTGTGATCCCTCCTTCTCTACAAAATTTTCAGTACATATGTATAATTTTAAAGTCTTCTAGACTCGAGGATTCCCCCAAAGCCATGTATCCATGAAAATGTGGCTTGAAAACTAGTTTCAAGTCCTCAAGGGTGCATGTTCAATATGGAGATTCCCACAACAGGTTCGACAGAATTTACATTTGACTGTCCATATAAAGTTGGAGCTTGACTACACTAGAGTATGGTACATGCAAGGATCAATTGGCAATGTAGTAAAACTTGAATTATGCCCATCCATCCAAGGCATCTTCTTGGATATCAGTGCCCAATCATAGATTGTATGTAATGTTCCTGAAACTGCTTGGAGAGGACTTAAATATATAGAAGAGACCTTGACCTACGGATAAAAAGAGGAAGTCTATGAAGTCGTATTATAGTTATATATTTTTGGGCCTCCTGTCGAAGAAGAAAATTGTTAGTGTTTCAACATTAAAGCTAGCATTATGATCTTAGGATCTTTTAACTGAGAGAATAACAAGAACGGCAATAAAACATAAGCACAACACAAAAGACAAGAGACACAGAGAATTTTCCTCGTGGAAACCATAAAGGAGAAAACCCTGCAACTTCCTCGGAGATAGAATCAGTACCAAAACAGTAAAAGCCCCAAATAGTAAGATGATCTCCTGACAGTAGCAATCTCTCTCTCACACACTGAGAGAGCTTCTCCTCTCTCACTCATCCGCCCCAATGAGTGAGTGTGAGTGTTTCAAGTGAGATAAATAGAGAGGCTCACTCTCTATTTATATTCTTTCGTTCACTTGAAGTGCACTCCAACATGTCGACCTCACTTAACAATTACTTACTAGAGCTGACATCTCTAGGAGTGTCTAATAACCCTAGTGCCCCACCACTTGTGGGGACTTTGCCTCCTCCGACCAATAGGAGGGGTAACACAATGGTGGGGACTATTTCCTCGACTTACAATGACTCACCTAGGGTCGAATTCACTAGGATAGTCTAATAACCCAAGGTCCCCACAACTGTGGGGACTTTAACCCTTGACCAATAGGAGTGTTACCCACAATGTCTTGACATGACTTTCTCATTATAGAAACTTCCCGGAATAAACATCGGGGTATGACATGACTCAAATACATTACAATACATCCCGGAATGAACATCGGGTTACAATAGATAAGAAATACAAGTGAATACATTCCGAAGTTACAATTACATCAACACTCCCTCTTAACTAGGAAGGTATTCGCTCGACACAATTTATCAGCACAAGTCTTCTTCTTTGTATCATTTTGGTCATCATCAGGTCTTCATGATCTTCAATTCATCTTCATCTTCAAGTCATATTCATTTATAAGTCATCTTCATTTGGATCTGGATCATCACTTGATCTGGATCATCATCACTAAATCTGGATCATCATCACTGGATCTGGATCATCACTCGATCTGGATCATCATCACTGAATCTATATCATCACTCGATCTGGATCATCACTCCATCTAGATCAACACTACTGGATCATCATCACTCGATATAGATCATCACTAGGCATCATCATCACTGGATCTGGATCATCACTTGATCTGGATCATCACGGGTGCTATCTCTTGATTATTCTCATCACAGGAAGTTCTACAGAGCCAACCCTTTTTCATGCTAGTTGTAGGCCTAGCCTCCATGTATATCTTTCTTCAGTGCTTATATATAACACTAAGTCAGAATGGCCCGCCCAGCACTTACATCTGACCTACTCGTCAGAAAGGCACGCCCAGCACTTACATCTAACCTACTCATCAGAAAGGCATGCCCAGCACTCACATCTGATCATGTAGGAACTAATCCTATAATCATATCAGAAAGGCCCAGCACTTACATCTGATCAACACATGATCGAAGAAAGGCTTCAACATCTCTATCTGATCAACACATGATGCGAAGATAGATACTGCACTTACATCTGATCAACACATGATGCGAAGAATGGCACAGCACTTACATCTGATCAACACATGATGCGAAGAATGGCTCAGCACTTACATCTGATCAACACATGATGCGAAGAATGGCTCTGCACTTACATCCACCTAGTGAGGGAACACATCCCATTACTGATGGAAGGGCTATGCACTCATATCTGATCATGAGGGAACACATCCCAGCAATCATATCAGAATGGCCACCAGTCCTCCTCGACTGAGCTACCTGGTAACTGACCAGGTGCCTCCATTCTCCTAGAGAATGGCAGTTGCCCTTACATCCGACCTACTCGTTGGAATGGCCAACACTCACATATGACATGGAAGGAACTTAATCCTTTAGCCATAACATAATGGTTCATCCCTTACATCTGATGAAGTGGGAACACATCTCTCTATCACATCAGAATGGCTACTCAGTCCTGTACTGAGTGTTCCTGGTAACTGACAGGTGCCTCCATTCCTAGAATGGCAATTGCCCTTACATCTGTCCTACTCGATAGAATGGCCAGCACTCATATCTGACATGGAAGGAACCAATCCTCTCACCATGACAGAATGGCTCAGCCCTTACATCTGACCTGCTCGTCGGAATGGATTTGGGACTCCTCACTTTCCCTTGGAGGAAACCTCAATCTGGAGAACACCAAGCTTCTCCGTGAAGTACTGAAACTTCAGCCTAGCCAATGGCTTCGTTAATACATAGGCTATATGTTCCTCCATCGCAACATACTGGAGCTTCACTGCTCCCCTCTGCACCATATCCTTGATATAGTGATACTTGATCTTGATGTGCTTCGACTTGTCATGGAACACTGGATTCTCTAACAACTTCATGCAACTCTGGTTTTCATAGTGTATACAAGTAGCATCCATCTGGAGATCAAATAAATCAGATAGTAGCTTCTGCAGCCATACCTCCTCACAACTAGCTGAAGAAGTTGCGACAAAATCTGCTTCAGCTGTACTCAGTGCCACACAAGATTGCTTCCTGCTAAACCAAGAGATCACACCTGATCCCATACTGAAGAAACACCCTGAAATGCTCTTCCTATCAATGGCACTGCCTTCCCAATCTGAATCAACATAACCCTCCAGGTTAATATTTTGATTCACATCGTACTTGAGCCCATAATCAACTGCACCCTTTAGGTACCTCAGAATATGCTTTGCAGCAATCAAGTGAACATTTCTCGGATCTGTCAAAAACTAGCTCAAGGTGTTCACAGCAAAGCAAATGTCTGGTTTCATGTTCGTCAGATACATCAATGACCCAATCATCTGATGATACATCGTAGCATCAACTGTCTCTGATGAAGCATCACTTAATAGATTCAGGTTCGATGCCATAGGTGTGGTCATGCAGTACATCATCCTGAACCTATTCAGTATCTCTACTGCATACTTCCCTTGTCCACACCTCCATGCCTAGAACAATAGTGCATCGACACATAACAGGAGCATCACTGTTCTTCCGTCTTCAACCTTGAAGCAAAGGTTGGAATCTGCTTTACTCTCAGTGAATCCTAGAGTCATCAGTAATCTATCCATCCTGTCATATTATGTTGAACCTTAGATCTTCTGCAGTCACTCCCTCTGAAGCAGAGCATCATACTCCCTTTGTCTTCTGTACTCTATGCATTGAAACCTTCTGTACTGGAGTGACAAGTAGTATCCATCTAGGATCATTGGATACCAAGATCCCTTATTTTGAACTTTTCAAAAGTTCTTCTCACATCCATATGTGAGCTTGTCATCCTTTATCAACCTTGTAGCAAAGGTTAAGATATTCATCAAGCTCATCATGTATGTGTTATCCCATGGGTGTCTTCTAAACTCGTACAAGGCCTTCTTTCATTTGCACACATGATTATGCATGTCATGTGACTTCACTTCCAGTGGTTGCAATTGTCTCTTCATAGTCTATGCCTTCTTTTCATGAGAAGCCTCGAGATATGAATCTTGCTTTATATCCCACGATGTTTCCATCTACTGCATGATGGAACTACGAACTTCCCTTCACGTATCGATACTGTATCCTAGACATCATTCTTCTTGAACTAGTCTTCCATTTCTTCTTGGTTACTTCTTCATGGCTGGAAGGTTCTGTATCAATGATGTCGCTATATTCATCATATTATTCTTCATTTTGAAATGTCGTCACTTGTTCTTCAGAACAAGTCTCAATCTTCTTTACCTGCAGGCGATTATGTATGTGGTCTTTCCTACAAGTCAAATACATTTGTATCGTTAGAAACATTTCATAAGGAATATTCATACTGGCAAATACTTATGCATAAATATATGATCATGCAACTACTTTAGCCAATACAACATCCATCCATATCTCACGGAAACTTTCTAGATGCCTTCCATCTCTACCAGGACAACATTGAGATTGTGCACTAATCCAATATGTCAGCAAAGAGGTTTCATTCTAGATAAGTAGCAATGGAGAGATGTATAGCACCATGAGCTACTTACCCATCACATGCATATTAGTAGTATACTTTCATTAATGCAAACATTCTGTCATGCATAACACATCAACTGAATATAAACAAATGCATAACAAAAACAATATCATGAAATGACAACTGAATACTTATCTTTATTTGTTTTGTGGGTAAACTCCTTCTTGAGTGTTTAGCTTCATCGTCTTCTTCATTCATAATAGCATCATTTCTTATCCAAATGCTAAGGTGGATAAGAATTTCATCAAGATTTGATATGTTCATATTCCTCATCGATTGAGGGATCTTCTTTGGAAGGTGAGAGCTTGATCTTCAGTTGCTTCCATCTTCTCTTCTCTTCTTATGGGTAGAGCTTCTTCTTCTTCCCAAAGTCTGCTGAAAGTAATCACTTCCTTCTGGCACATATTCCTCGCATGAATGAATCCCATGATCCTGGGAGGCCATTCAAGGTGGCTATCACCACTTCTACATTCTTCACTTCTTCTTTTACCGCTTCAAGTTGTTCTTGGTTTGAGAGACCCTTATGACTGCATGGTCTCTACATTCTGGATCTTCACATTCTTCAACTAGTTTCTTAAGGTCATTTTCTGATGTATGTTCTTCCCTTCAAATAGCTTGGTCAGTGAATCAAACATCTTCAGTGTCTTTAGCGCAGACACTTGTGGTACAATTTGATCTGTGATTGAATCAACAATGATCTTCTTGGCCTTGACCAAGTTCTTCTTGTGTAAGGCTTCTAGCCTCATCTCCCTCTGGAACTAGAACCTTTCTACTCATGTAGGTGTCCAATTCATTTTCTTCAGAGAGATCATATACTTTCATGCTTGGAAGTTGTTCAACTTCACCAATCTTATCATCAAGCTAATGTGATAGATCACTTTTAAATGAGAACCTCAAATGTAAATAGCAAAAGATTAGATCTTACCGATTTGAGGTGTCCGTCCTAGTTCTGGAGCTGGCTGATATAGGGTTTATCAGAGAAACCATAATTTTCAAAACTTGGAATCTTTCATATCTGATTGGATAGTCAGATAGATATCTTCAAATGGATTTGTCCAATGTACTCCTTTTATGAAAATAGTGGAGGGAAGCTCCCAGAACAGGAAGCCCTAGTTTTCCAATTTCTTCTGCAGAAATTCCTGTTACTGTTTCTATTATTGTATCTTCGGCTCTCGCAATTTTCAGCTCCTTATACTTTTCCAATATCAGGATATAGCGAATGTACCAAAACTTAGCCATTTTAGTATTTAGGGTTTTTCTAGCTCGGGGTCAAACTAGGGTTTGACTTTCCTGGAGTTTCACCCAACCAAATTTCTTGATCCAGGTCTCTAAAATTACGTTTTTATGAGGATAAAAATCCTATTCTGGGATCACTCAAAAATTCCTCTTCTATAGAAAGCCCTAATTTCTGCATTGAAAACTAAAAAAATGCTCGGAATCGAATTCCACTTCGACAAAAATATGTGCCCTTCAATGGAGAGTTAGCCTAGCATACTTTTGCTAATGGATTGTGGAGAGAGACCCAAAAAGTAAGAAGCCCTAGCTTCTGTAGCTATACAATTCTTCTTCTCAGGTTAGCTCTGATACCATGTTAGTGTTTCAACATTAAAGCTAGCATTATGATCTTAGGATCTTTTAACTGAGAGAATAACAAGCACAGCAATAAAACATAAGCACAACACAAGAGACAAGAGACACAGAGAATTTTCCTCGAGGAAACCATAAAGGAGAAAAACCCACAACTTCCTCAGAGATAGAATCAGCACCAAAACATTAAAAGCCACAAACAGTAAGATGATCTCCTGACAGCAGTAGTCTCTCTCTCTCACACTAAGAGAGCTTCTCCTCTCTCACTCATCCGCCCCAATGAGTGAGTGTGAGTGTTGCAAGTGAGATAAATAGAGAGGCTCACTCTCTATTTATATTCTTTCGTTCACTTGAAATGCACTCCAACATGTCGGCCTCACTTAACAATTACTTACTAGAGCCAACATCTCTAGGAGTGTTTAATAACCCTAGTGCCCCACCACTTGTGGGGACTTTGCCTCCTCCAACCAATAGGAGGGTAACACAATGGTGGGGACTATTGCCCTGACTTACAATGACTCACCTAGGGTCGAATTCACTAGGATAGTCTAATAACCCAAGGGCCCCACAACTGTGGGGACTTTAACCCTTGACCAATAGGAGAGTTACCCACAATGTCTTGACATGAATTTCTCATTGTAGAAACTTCCCGGAATAAACATCGGGGTGTGACATGACTCAAATACATTACAATACATCTCGGAATGAACATTGGGTTACAATAGATAAGAAATACAAGTGAATACATTCCGAAGTTACAATTACATCAACAAAAATCCACTCACTATAATACATGTGTCTAAGCTAACTAAATAAATAAAATTCGGAGACCCAAGTGGAGATACTATAGACGAAAACAAACTTTAGATGACCAAAAATCTGATCTTAACATATCCAAAGAAAAAATAGATGACAGTAGCAGAGTAGATATACACTAAACAACAAACTTTCAAACCAAAAGGGTACGCCAAGAGAAAAATGATCCTCCAAACACCTATAGACAAAGAAATATAGGAGCTACACCCACAAGCCATGCAAATTATTCATGATGATATTTAAAATCATGTCACATTCAATGCACAAATTGATTGATTCCTCTCCATTCAAGAAGTTGTTGTACTGGTAAATTCGACCCCATTGAAAAAGTTAAAAACTCACATACAAACACGTGAGGAAGATCATGTTCAGGTCTCTGACAACTCACCTCCCATGTCCCTAACACCAATTAATGAGCACCGACCGGTTGGTCCTGATACTTTGCAAGATCCTTACTTTCACCTATTTATTGTTAATTTTCCTAACCTCTTTCCTAATTGGAAATCCATAGTGGCAACACTCCCAGTTCAGGAAGCGACTACTTATCTCAATATTCCCGCTTTTTCACCACCTGCAATTGAAATTCCTAAATAGTCTTATGCTCCCTCTACAAGTCAACATCCTCTACCATTTTATCATACTTGTTTTGAAAATATCCCATATTTTCTAGCTATTCCAATTTTTAGTCAATCTACCACTTCTATTGCTACAAAATTCGTGGCACCCTTAGAAAAAAGCATGACCATTCATGTTTTGAATCCTCCATTTGCATATATCGTTACCACCACATCGATTGTTTCGATGGAATCGACCATACTTTTGATCTCGACTGCCCCTTTAATGTAGACTATTCTCCCATAATTTACTAGTCTTCCGGCATCGAGTGTGCCGACTATAGTGAGTGCTCCTCCATTCTATACTATTATTCTAGTATCGACTACTCCTCTTGTTTCTATTGTTCCTCCTATTTCAGTCATCCCTCTGCTAGTTACTAACTCGTTGACTACTCTTCCCCCTCATCGACTACAGCAGCTTCCGCCGACGCTTCACAAAAGAAGAAGAAGAAAAGGAATAAGAATAAGCCATCAAAAATGACCTTAAAGCTCACAAATGACCCCACAGAAGCACCAATTACATTTTACCCTATAGTACCTAAATATCATGAGATGGATTCCCTCTTGAATGTAATTCATAAAAAAAAAAAAATGTTGGGAAGACAACAAGTGAAAGGTCAATAGAATTGAAGAATAGAACAAATCACTCTAGGCTTACCAAGGCATTATCTTTCAAGTTGCACTGACTCTTCATGGACATGTGACTAAGATCCCTATATATCAAATCATCACTTTAGTTGGGTCCCTTACGTCAATGTATTCGGAGGCTATTTTACAAAGAAACCAGGAATATGTCAAGCAAACATTATCACTTCTTGCAAAGAAATATGAGTTCTTCCTCAACCGGCACAAGAAATTAAAGGAGTACGGTGTTGAATCCCAACATTCAATGTTAGTTATTAACAATTGGTACACTTTCTATCGAAAAAAATTTATTGACATGGGAAAAGGATAGACAAATCTGGCTCAAATATTCCATCAAAAGGATATCGCGGACCCTACCACCCTACAGAGTCTTAAGAAGCAAATTTAAATGGATCAAAATCAACTAATTGAGCTTCAGAATAAACATGCACATTGTATTTCTCAAGCACAGCTTGCAAATATAGAAGCTGAACTGGTCACATCCTAGATCGATCCTCTTCCCAATGTCGTTGAAAACTAGCACCTGCTCCTAGGACCCAACCTACACAACATCAAACATCTATCCATTCCTGAAAAAATTAGTTTCCTCTATGACCTCACAACACTTAGCGTGGACATGAAGACTGCATCACACACATGGGAAGACTTCAAGAAATGGATTGATATCTTTGTTCCAGTTTTGGTAGAAGCGTGCATCACTCTGGAGAAACCAACTACATCAACTAGTTAGCAACCATAAGCAACAGAACCGCAACATATCCTTGTTCTCTTAAGGATGAAGAAACGTTTTTTTGGCGTGGGAGATGTTGGAAGATCCTAGTCAACCAACTCACTAGGTCCTCTGACCGACGACTTCCAAGTATGTCCAGTCAGTCGGTAAAGAAAATGTAACTACTTGTAACTGAATAATCTATTATAACTCAATATATATAGGCTAGTGAGTCGTGATTCATATAGTTCATGATTACTTTTGTACATATTATGGATCTGATATAATACAAGTGTTGTTGTTGTTACCTTTTATTTGGTGTCTTCTTGTATATAATAATGTGAATGCCTCATATTCTATACTTTATGTTGTTTATATTCATGTAACCCCATATATTACAACAGGGCCCATTTGCATTAAAACCAACATTGAACATATCGCTCACTTATTGCACCGTTTTGCATATATTATGGTTGGCATATTTTTGCATCTATTCAGTTGTGTTTATTCCCATCACCACTCTCACTTTGTCACTAGAATTGCACCATTGAATAAACTCACCCCTAAGGAATTCTCACATATTGCAAGGCTTATCACCTCTCTTAAGGGTTGTTTTCCCATTTCTCCTCGTGGTTCATGAGGAATATCGCCCGTCCAAGGCCACTCCAGTGCCACATTGATTGGATCCTCCTATTGAGGTCGCACCTTGATTGACTCTTTCTCTCCCCTTAGAGATATTTTGGGCCCATTTGTTTCATATTCTCATAGAAGAGTCTCACATTGTTTTCCACCTCACAGAGGAAATACCCCACCTTCTTCTCCCTCTTTGGGAAGAGGCCACATAACATCTTTGTCTTCCCACAACGAAAATAGATCACCACCACATATTCACAATTCTCCCACTCAAGGAAACAACACACATAATATGTTAGTGGAACTACACTCCAACCTACCTTTCATGAAAATCCTAAACCCCCTGATTTCACAAAGCTAATAAATGACCCTATATCTCATGATGCAGCATGGCCCAATATGCCTAATAAGCTCCCCAGGTGCATCCCTAAGTTTGAAGGAAAGAAATGATATGATCCCACCAACCATATCATGGTGTTCCATCTATGGTGTTCTTCCAATATAATAGTAGAGCATTCTGTGAGACTATGCCTCTTTCAACGAACCCTCACTCGTACAGCTGTGAAATGGTATGTGAATCTACCAGGGGATTCCCATACCACTTTTGAGATGATAGCCACCACATTCAACACTAAATTTAAGACCCCAATATTCCACGACCTCGTCCTCAAAAATTTTATATAATTTTGAAAAAATACTTATACCCACATAGCATATCACATCCACGAATAGCATAGGCGTCGCACATTATGCAAAATTGAGATTCAACTTCAATTCCTTTTGAATTGGTTCCTTAAATCACTCCAACCGGCTATTTCAAAGTATGTGGAAACCTCCATGCCATAATATAAGGAAGAGTCCATTCTAAATTCCCAACACTTTGACCTCATTTATGCACAATTAGCGTAGTTATACACTATCCTCCTTAATTCCCCTTGGCATCATTCTTTAGACCTTATCCATGCAGGGATGTCGCATTCAACGGATGGGATTATTGGGTGCATTTCCTCACATGGAAAATATCACCCTCAACCTAATCTTCTACCATCCCCCCTATGGCGATGTAGTATCCACCCATCCCTATTGTGTTATATCCCCTTACTACTATAACCCAAACCCTCCATTTGTATAGTTATAGTATGGACCTTATAGTCCTACTTACCCAAATGAAATCCAAGCACAAGCAATGCCTCCATCACAAATGGCACAACCTACTTATGCATCCACATCATATGGAGCACAACAGACATATATCCCACCACCAGGGTACAACCCTTACTACTCATTCCTGTGTCCCCTTTGTTCTATCCCCATCCATCATATGGGGGTGAATTTGTTCCAACCTTATTTCCAACAACAAACTCAACAATTTGAGTAGTTTAATATCGCCAATCCCCAGAACCCTCCAAATTAGAGGAAGAAGAAGGGAAAGAACAAGCAAACCCAGCAACAGGGGCAAGGGGGAAACCCCCCTCTCTAGCAAAACCAACACCGTAGTAACAAACATGGACAAGGGGAAACCTCCCTACAAAATGAAATAATGCCATGCTGAGGATCAATTATTCTTGCTCAATATGTGCCAAGTATGGTCATTACTCTCATAGTTGTTTGCTTATCCCCGACTTCCAATAGTTTGTGGAAGCAAAGAAAAATACAATGGAAAACTCCCTTAGGGGCCTAATGCACTATGCCCCTAACAAGTTGTATTGCAACAACCCTTTTCTAATCAATGTGTTGAAACCTAACAACAGGACCCTCACCCCACAAGCAATGGTTCATTTCAAAACATTTTCATGAACTCGACGGTCATTAACCTTCAGACTCAAGCCAAAGTGTATAACAACCATGAACCATCTGTTGAATTTTCATATGCTAAGCTAGATCATTAGTATTTCATTTCAATTTCATAACAAAATGATATAAATAGGATCACTGAAAGATAGACAAGTACAACCATACAAAAAGAACACAAAGATTTATCCTGGGAAAACCCTAAAGGGAAAAACCCAGCAAAAGCTTCCTCAATATAGATGCCCCAAAAGATCAAAGGTAAAACCAAAAGGGAGATCAAAGACTGATCCTCCTCCTTCTTTAGCTACTTCTCTCTCCTCCACTAATGTGCTACAAAAGTGAGAGTGTGTGTTCCAAATGAGGAGCACCACACCTCTATTTATATTCATTCGTTCACTTTAATTATCAATTCTGACATGTAGGCTCGAGTTAATCATGTAGGCTCGAGTTACACATGTAGGCTCAAGTAACCACACTGGGTTGCTAATGACCCACCTTTATAATTAGAGGGGACTACCTCATGACTCTTATTAGTTCTTCCTATTAGAAGCATCGGGGTACAAAGTAATAGAAGTGGTTCTCCCAGTAGGACCATCGAGGACCACAAAAGATACATATAGAATATTCTTCGAAGTTACAATATTTCAACACTCCCCCTTAACTAGAAGGGTATTCTACAACAACATCAACAACAACAATAATAGGAGAGATATAGAGGACATCATCAACATCATCAGGGTAACACATCTATAAATCATTGGAAGCCTTTTCAACATCATGTAGTCTTCATCTTCAATCTTCAGTCTTCAGCAACATCAACACTTTGACTGCTTCGATCTTCAACAACTTGACCTTTCGATCAGTAGCAACATATTCAGCACTTTGACCTTCCAATCAGCAACATCTTCGGCACTTTTACCTTTTTATCAGCAACAACATCTTCAGCAACATCTTCAGCACTTTGACCTTTTGATCAGCAATAACATCTTTAGCAACATCTTCAGCACTTTGACCTGTTGATCAGCAACAACATCTTCAGCACTTTGACCTTTCGATCAGCAACATCTTTAGCACTTTGACCTTTCGATCAGCAACAACATCTTCAACATCTTGACTTTTCAAACAACATCATCATCATCATCATACTCTGATCAGTAACATCGTGATCAGCACCATCATCATCATACTTCAATTTTCGAACAGCATCATCATCATCACATTCTGATCTTTCGATTAGTAAGTCATCATCATCACACTCTGATATTTCGATCAGTACATCGTCATCATCACACTCTGATCTTTCGATCAGTACATCGTCATCATCACACTCTGATCTTTTGATCAGTATGTCATCATCATCATACTCTGATCTTTCGATCAGTATGTCATCATAACACTTTGATCTTTTGATCAGTATGGCATCATCATCATACTTTGATCTTTCGATCAGTACGTCATCATCACACTTTGATCTTTCGATCAGTACGACATCATCATCATACTCTGATCTTTCGATCAGTACGTCATCATCATCAGCAGCAACCTGTAATCCACATCTCAAAGACAAAAAAGTCTTTGGTTCACTTTTGGACTTAAAGTTCAGGGATGATGCAATCCCCACCACATTCTCGACAACCAAAGTTGTTGGATTGATTACGGGATAATCAGTCCCTATCACTTTAGGACTAAGTCCAAGGATGATGCAATCCTACCACATTCACTGGGACCAAAATCTCTAGATACATTTTGAGCCAAGGTTCAGGGATGATGCAATCCCACCACATTCACAAGGGTCGAGACCTCTGTATACATTTTGAACTGAGGTTCAAGGATGATGCAATCCCACCACATTCACAAGGGCCGAGACCTCCAGATACATTTTGAACTGAGGTTCAGGGATGATGCAATCCCACCACATTCACGGGGGTCGAGACCTCCGGATACATTTTGAACCAAGGTTCAGGGATGATGCAATCCCACCACTTTCGCGGGGGCCAAGACCTCTGGATACATTTTGAATCGAAGTTTGGGGATGATGCAATCCCACCACTTTCACAGGGGCCGAGACCTCTGGATACATTTTGAACCAAGGTTCAGGGATGATGCAATCCCACCACATTCACGGGGGCCGAGACCTCCGGATACATTTTGAACCGAATTTCAGGGATGATGCAATCCCACCACGTTCGCGAGGGCCGAGACCTCCAGATACATTTTGAACCGAATTTCATGGATGATGCAATCCCACTACATTCTCGAGGACCGAAGTCACCGGATCTATTTTGGATAGATGTCCCAGGATGATACAATCCCTCTTCATTCTCGAGGACCGAGGTCACCGGATCACTTCTGGACAGATGTCCCGAGATGATACAATCCCTCTTCATTCTCTAGGACCAAGGCCACCGAATCACTTTAGGGAAGGTGCCCAGGGATGATACAATCCCACTGCAACATCACTACTCCCCCTTTCAAGGAAGGTCTTTCTGAACAACACCAAGATTGTCTCGAAAGCTTTTGAAATTTACTCGAGACAGAGGCTTCGTCAACACATCATCATCTAAACCATCATCATCTACATATTTAGTATGTGAATACCTAAATATCACCATCTGTATCTCCAGTATGTGAATACTGAAAGCATCATCATCTATATCTTCAGTATAGAAATATGGAATCACCATCATCTGCATCTACAGTATGTAAGAACTGAAACATCATCTATATCTTCAGTATGGGAATACTGAAATCATCATCATCTATATCTTCAGTATGGGAATACTGAATCATCATCATCTCTATATTCAATATAGAAATATTAAATCACCATCATCTACATCTACAATATGTAAATATTGAAACATCATCATCTGCATCTTATCTCGTATGTAGAAATACCGGATTTCTATGTGTTACGACAGAACACAGGGTTCTCTGTCATCACAACTCTGGTTATCACATAGAATCATTGTAGTATCCATCTTCAGGTCAAAGAGACCTGATATCAGCTTCTGAAGCCATATGGCTTCACAAATTAGCAGAGCAATCTGCTATGTATTCTGCTTCAGCCGTGCTAAGAGAAACATTGGACTGTTTCTTGTTAAACCATGAACTCATAGCAGACCCCAAACAAAAGCATCTACCTGATGTGCTTTTCTTGTTTGATATACTTCTAGCCCAATCTACATCTGTATAGCCATACAATATGTAGTCATGGTTTCCATCATAGTATAGACCAAAGTCTATAGTCCCTTTCAGATATCTCATCACATGTTTTGTGGCTATCAGGTGAACCTGTATAGGTTGAACTAGATATTGACTCAAGGTGTTCACAGCAAAACAAATGTCTGGTCTATTATTTGTTAAGTACATCAATGACCCAATAATCTGTCTGTATTGAGTCACATCCACTAACGCTGATGAGTCATCGGCTAATAACTTTAGGTTGGAATCCATGGGTGTGGCCATGGCTTTTCATTCAAACATATCAAATATTTTCAAAACTTGCAATGCATACTTTCCCTGATTGAGAAATATTCCTTCATACTTCCAGACCTAGGAAATAAAGTATTAAACCAAGGTCGAAATTCTTCAACGAACATCTTCTTGCATTCTACAATCTGTTTCTCATTCCCTGTTAGAAATAAATCATCCACATATAGTAATAGTATGACAGGTTCATCTTCTACAACCTTGTAGAAAAGGTTAGGATCGGCTTTACTCTTGGAAAAGCCCATGATCATCAGGAAACTATCTATTCTTCCATACCAAGCTCTGTGAGCTTGCTTCAGGCCATAGAGGGCCTTCTTCAACTTGCATATGTGAGTCCATTTGTCTTCAACTTCAAATCCTTGTGACTATTCGATGTAAAACTATTCCTCAATCATACCATTAAGGAAGGCTTGTCTTTACTTCATCATGGAAGAAACTACCATGATAATTCTAAGGGAAGTGTACCTTGCTTCCTGGTTTGAGCAAACAGCATTCTAGTATTCCTTCATCATAACATATTCTATGAGTTCGTCTTGTCACGTCATCAACATATCCTAGTCTTCTGCATTCAACCTTGAAGGTTGGAACCCACTTTACTCTTGGTAAAGTCTCGATCCATCAGGAAGCTATCCATAATGTCATATCATGTCGAACTCAGATATATTCTGTATTCACTCCCCCTGAAGTGGAGTATCATCTTCCCTCTTCATTCTGTATAGGTGGTTCTATTCTTGATAGTGGGTCTGGTCAATATAGTATGTCATGTCATAGTCTATTCTTTTTGAGGTAAACCATGAACCTTGCTTTGTACACTTGTTCTGGTAGGTACATATGGAAGATACTACAGAATTCCCTTTAGGTCTTGAAACCATATCGTAGACATCATTCCCCATGATCGAATGTTACTCTTTGATCATAACTTCTTTCATAGCCGAAAAGGTTAGCATCAATGATGTCACCCAACTGTGTTACACAACTAGAGTGTGTCCGAGGCCTCTTACTTTGGTTTGGAAGTCTTGCCATTCTTTTCTTCATCTTGAGTTATCTCTCGTACCCATGGTGGTCTTCATCCTTCAAGGTGGATCTACCACTGTCTGAAGCTCTTTCTCCCGTCACGATGTCTCTGACCCTGGGAGCTTCAGATTTATTGGAGTGAATCTTGAAATCTCATCACTTGTTCTTCGAAACAAGTCTCATCCTTCTTTTATTGTAGGAGGTTGTACAAGACCTTTCCTACAATTCAAATACACTAGTTGCATGGTTAGAAATATTTCATAAAACATATGCATAATGACAAATTCTTATGCATCATGCAACTATTTAGCCAACACAACATTCATCCATATCTCACTACTATCATTAATGTAACCAGTCTATCATGCATAACACATCAACTGAATATAATCAAATGTATAACAAGACAATATCATGAAATGACAGTTGAATACTTATCTCTTATTCATTTCATGGGTAGACTCCTTCTTGATCCTTCTGCTTCATCATCTTCTTCATTCATGACATCATCATTTCTTATCCAAATGATAATATGGATAAGAGGTTCTTCAAGAATTGAGTTCTTCATATTCCTCATCACTTGAGGGATCTTCTTTGAATGGTGAGAGCTTGATATTCAATTGCTCCCATCTTCTTCTTCTCTTCTTATGAGTCGAGCTTCTTCTTCTTCCCAAATTCAACTGAAAGTAATCACTTCCTTCTGGCACACATTCCTCGCATGAATGAATCCCATGATCCTGGGAGGCCATTCAAGGTGGCTATCACCACTTCTGAATTCTTCACTTCTTCTTTTACCTATTTGTTAAGGTCATATTCTGATGTATGGTCTTTCCTTCAAATAGCTTGGTCAAGGAATCAAACATCTCTTTCGATGTCTTTAGGTAAGACACTTGTGGTACAAGTTGATCCGTGACTGAATCAGTAATGATATTCTTGGCCTTGACGAAGTTCTTTTGGAGTAAGGCTTTGAGCCTCATCTCCCTCTGGAACTGGAACCTCTCTACTCATGTAGGTGTCCAATTCATTGGAAGTTTTCAACTTCACCAAGCTTATCATCAAGCTAATGAGAACCTCAAATGGAAATAGCAAAAGATTAGATCTTACCGATTTGAGGTGTCCGTCCTGGTTCCAGAGCTAGCTGATCTAGGGTTTGTCATAGAAACCCTATTTTCAAAACTTGGAATCTTTCATATCTTATTGGATAGAAATATAGATCTCTTCAAGCTGAGATGTCTAATGTACTCCTTTTCTAAAAACTGTGGAGGGAAACTCCCGGAACAGGAAGCCCTAGTTTTCCAATTTCTCCTATAGAAATTCCTGATACTATTTCTGCACTATCTATGAAATTTCTGCTCCTCTGTGTCTGAAAATTCGTACTGAGGTACCCTCGCATGTCCCTGGGAAAACCCTAAAGGGAAAAACCCATCAAAAGCTTCCTCAATATAGATGCCCCAAAAGATAAAAGGTAAAACCAAAAGGGAGATCAAAGACTGATCCTCCTCCTTCTTCAGCTACTTCTCTCTCCTCCACTAATGCGCTACACAAGTGAGAGTGTGTGTTCCAAATGAGGAGTGCCACACCTCTATTTATATTCATCCGTTCACTTTAATTATCGATTCCAACATGTAGGCTTGAGTTAATCATGTAGGCTCGAGTTACACATGTAGGTTCAAGTAACCACACTGGGGTGCTAATGACCCACCTTTACAATTAGAGGGGAATACCTCATGACTCTTATTAGTTCTTCCGATTAGAAGTGTCGGGGTACAAAGTAATACAAGTGGTTCTCCCGATAGGACCATCGAGGACCACAAAAGATACATATAGAATATCCTTCGAAGTTACAATATTTCAACACCATCATCATTCATAGAGGAGGACCCTATCCCCTCGAGAGGGCATTTGCAAATCCCGCACCCCAATATGAAACAAATCCCAAGGATACCAAAGGAACCACTTCAATGTAACCCTCATAACCCTCACATGAATTATGTCCACAACTACAAATTGTGGATGACTTGGCTCAATCTCCAACCACCATATCAATGTTAGAATTCCTTCAATCATGCCCATCCCAATGGAAGAAATTATTTAATGCACTGGACGCAATTGGCCCTTCTGATTCACACCTTATGAATTTTTATCTTGACAAAGGTGAACCATGATTACCCTCATCAGTCGCATTCCAAGTCCTAGTCACCATTAAAAACATTATGATTCATCGGTGCATCATCGATGAAGGTGCATTCACTTGCATCGTTTCTTCAAATGTTTGGAAACGATTGAGCTCACCTAAGTTATTCCTATCCTCTATCTCGCTCCAATCATATGATGGGAACCCATCACAACCAAGAGGATTATACAAGAATTTCCCCATCAATCTACGGGGAAAAATGTTAATGATCGATATTGAAGTAGTTGATTCCAAGATATACTACAATAATCCCTTGGTTCATAGATACATGTATTCCCTGAAGGTGGTTTCCTCCTTGGTCTTCTTCATCATTATGTTTCCCTTTAATGGGAATATTGTCACCCTCGACTAGCTAAACTACTATGACCCCCATGCTAATGCCAATCCTGAGAATATCCTACCCATAATAGGAGAAGTCAACCAGCCTCCTTACGTTGACATTTTCATGGGTGTGTGAAAATATTATTCCCTCCTAGGGGCATATTCTATCCCTCCACCTGAATTCCCCACCTCGATGGATGGCCTCATGTGCATCATATTCACCTCCGAGAATGAGTCTTCCAACCCAACGACATCATTGTCAATTCCACCATAATTTATGGATTAGAACAAACATTGACTCCCTCTATTCCCCCCATGTTCTAGATGCCATTCTTGTACCCCCCCATCGAAATGAAAGGAATTTTGGTTTATGGATTAGTTAACCCTACCCAGTATCACTTTCATAACCTTGTGTGGTAACTTGTTCCACCACATGGAGATATGGAATCAAAACTGCTAGCACACCATGAAATAGTTCCAATTAGACAAGCTACTCCCCCAAGACCACACATCGATCCAATGGCACCTGTGACCAATACATCATCATACATCACAAAAAATACCCACTAAGGAATAAATAAACCCAAGTTGAAATACCCCACCATAAAAAACCACGTTCTTGAATCTTCATCGAGATCCCCTAAGCCCAAAGTTGGGGGCACGACTCAACAAATGTTGAAGGCCCTCATCATGACTAACACCCCTACCATGTGAGTCACCCCCCCCCCCATGTGCTCTATGTGGTAAACAAGGCCATGTGAAAAACTTGTGCCCCACCTTACCAAATATCATGAATTTACTTAAAACCCATGTTAGCATCACACATTCATCCCCATCTATGGTAGTGGGAACCTCAACTTCCTCAACGCCCAACAAGACCCTCAAGTCCAAATTGTTATGCACCAATAAAGCATGTTTGATTTGTTTTTAGTGTAGGAACTATACATTCCATTCTCTAAATCTCCATTGATTTTGATACTCTTTGTCATCTATTTTCCTCACCCACCCTTTAGTTTATATTCCTCCACCTCAATCAAAAGAAACTGCTTCTATCAATGTTGTCACTGCATCACTAGTAATGACAGCTTTTCATAACACAAAGATGGTCATCACAATGAGTGTTTCCCTTGAGACACCTACTCCATAATCAATTCCTATTGAGCCAAAATAACATCATGATGGATGTACATCTTGTGGGAATAATCCCCATATGATCCCCAACCAGCCTAGGATAAACACACCAACTCAAATGTTGCCAATAATTTTGGCACACGAGCCTATACATGCCAAAATATCACACACATGTTTCACATGTGGGAATACTTCCCATTATTTGTTTCAGTGTCATATTTTAGACTGTGAACGAGAATTTCACCTCCAGCAAATGTGTCTACAAGAACAACTTCTCCACCTAAGGGTGTCTCCACAAGAATCACCTGAAGAGAAAATTGTCCCCACCTTAGCAAATACCATCACGAATGTATCCTCCTAGATGGCCTACTCACCAGTGATGATTCATCATTCTCTGATCAGGACTAGGATTCTCCACATACATTACTTAACTAGTCACAAAAGGGCGTCCCCCCACCCCTGTTTATAGAAATTGGGCCAAACTTCAAACTCTCTCCATAGCCAAACCGTATCTCTATTTGACAAATTGTTTGCACCACCGCGATCAACACACCAAAATCTACATTGTAGCGCCTCCTGCTTCTGAATTTGAAACACTTCATCCAACATGCCTTTTTTCTGCATACACCACAAGTGCTCCACGTTTTGGTTCATATTTGTGCAATTTCAATATTTTGTCATGTTCTTTACTACACTAGTCTATGTGCCTCATGTGTGTAGGAGTTTTACCATAATATGCTTATTTTTCACCTCCATCGACAATGATGCAAGAGTCTTATCACAAGTATTATCTAGTTTTTGAGATATAGTCACCATTATCCCTCCATCTACCATGCAATCACCAGTATTCTGCCCCAATAACCACAAGTGCTTCCATCATTTTTTCATTATATAAAAAAAGAATGTATCCTCAAATTCTAGTATTAATGTTCCATCAACATTCTTACTGTGAATAGTATGTGTCCCCCATGGGGGTCTGCATCATCGCACCCCTTATCATTATTTGGCACCCATGATGTTCAACCCCCATAAGTCTAAGGAATTTGACCCACCATTAAAATGACCCACCCATAGTTCATCATTTCATAGCTGTGTATTTACTCTCCCACCTTCAACAGTTCATGCCGCCAAATTCCTTGGCACATGTTACGAGTAATATTCACAATGGGCATCTCATACCTCCATGAGCACTCTCCCCTCTACAAAAAATTATTTGTACCATAACCCCTGCAATGAAATCCATGGATCCCCTACCCTTAGAAGCAACCAACTCTATTTAGTTATTCTTGTAGGAATAATCTGCATGGTATTGATTCATGTGGAACCTGTCTTTGCATTTGCAAAACAAAACATACCTCATTTCGGAAAAGGTTCCCCGACCCACTCAAAATTGTGTGAACTCCATCCATCATCAAATCGAGTCCCGAACTCACCAAAAACCACTAGAATCCCACCCATCATCAAATTGATTCCTTGACTCACCAAAAACCGTGGGAATCCCATCCATCATCAAATCGGTCCCTCGATACGCCCAAAACCATGGGGACCCCACTAATTATTCTTTATGTACAAACAGTTTCCTAACACACTCAAAACCATGAGAACACCTCAATTATTTTGGAAGAAACCCCTTGGTCATATTTATGAGCCTCACTATCCCTAGCACTGTCAGCTTTGTCGATAAACATTCCCTCAGTATTGTGTCTACAACAAATCCCTTCATTTGTAGTATGTCTCTCTCCATTACACTCTGTCCCTATACTTTGAAGAATGTTGTCATCAGTCACTCCCTAATTTTACATCGATCAAAGGAAGTTCTGATCCCCACTCTTATCATCTAGTCTTATGTTAGGCCAGTTAGTCTCACAAATAGTGACAACCCTCATCAGTTAGTCTCACAAGATAAAACCCTCATCTTATTAGGTACTTAAACTCTCCTCGACATCAAAACACCATATTATGAGAGTTGAAGTGGTTACAATTTGGGATCCCTTTAAACCAATATAAGGGATAGCCTCGAACTAAGTAGGGAGAATCATTAGTGCTACCTAACTTAGTGGTCTCCCCTATGCTTGACATCAACACATCTATCACATACAGGAAATTCATACATGTCGAAGGTAGCAGTGTTCACATTTTCATATCATGGTAGCAGCATATATGGTATAGTGAAGCACCTCATTCAGCACTTCACTAGTATCCCAGCCCCCCACCCATGTGGACTTCTTATGGTTTACAAAAATCCTACTTCTTCAGCACCAATGACATTATTTCTAGGAACATGTACTCTCACATGGATTGAAGTCTCCTTCATCCATTTCCCAACAATTTTATGAGTTGACCCATCGGTCTCCACATTTTGTAGCCACTCTGGAATATCTTCACAAGCATGGGTATTCCCGTATCGTTTGTATAAAACACCATTCTCTATCACAGCTTCACTAGAAATCCTCCCCCATGGATTCAAGAACAATAGAGAACACAAAGAAATGATGATGCATTATCGGCTCTATAGTACCCTTTGAACCTCACACATCAAAGGGAATTTGTTAATGCTTAAATATTGCACACATGAGACATTTTCGCAATATACATAGTAAGGAATCATCAACATATAGCATGCATCCCACCAAATACATCCTCATCGTATCCAGGAAGTAGTATGAGTCCAAAAATGCTAAATAATAGTCAAAAGACAAAACCGTGCGGCCAAATATCTACTTTTATGCACAACCGCGTGCATTACTAGTTTGGTTACCATGTAGTATCTACGTAGGTTTTCCCTTAATAGCCGCGTGAATGTCAAGACAATGGGATCTCAACCACAAATGGCCCATTAAAGGCTTATCAAAGCTCCATCACCTCCAAAAATTTGAAGTTGGATCCTCATGTACTTGGGCTCATTGAATAACCCCCATTGTGTACCTTGAATCAAGTTCATGAGGTGATGGGGTTCACTCTTGGATCTAGTTGTTTCTTGGCCACCTCTTGGCCTATAAAATGAATCCATGGGCATGCACCTTGTGAGAAGAAATTACAACAAGGTTATGTTTCTAGAATTGTGATTGAGCTCCCTTATAGCTCACCTCTTCCCTCTTGTTATCGTCTTACAAGCTCTTTAGGTTCCTTCCTCCAAGGGGCAACTGTTAATCTCATTGGATCTTCAATATACTTAGCATCTAGTGTAGACTAAATAGGACTCCCTAAGGGAGATTGTTGGATTCCATTTTAATCCCACACCTCCTACGTGTTGTACATGCTTTCCATTTGGCAATACAAAAGTGGTTTGGCATCTATTGGTTGTTGGAGTTTTCATTCCTAACCCTTGTTCTTTGTTTTAGTTTGTTTCATTTTCTTTGTTTTTATTTTGTTTCACTAATAACAATTTGTAGGATCACTTGAATCTCACCACCCTCCACTTAAGTGAACCTAATACTGAAGCCTTGTTGCAACCTACAAGGCTTTTCCCATCACCAAGTGGGAAGGATTCACCCTTGTGCAATCTTTTTCACAACATTAATCATTTTCCAAATGATGATGGACATATTATCTAAGAAGGTTTTCAATGCAATAAAGGATTTGTCACAAACTATCCACTTGCTCTTCCAATCATCGTTGATGATACAAAAATGTAAAGTGGTAGATATTTATGTTGATTGTGATCTCCACTTAGAATATGAGAAATCAAAAAAATTGGGATTATCTTAATGACATTAAAACACGTAATCTTGAAAATCAAATGGAGGATAAAATGAAGTTTAATGAGCCTTATTCCAATCATGAGGAAGTTGTATGTCAACCGTATGTATTAAGATTCTCCATTATGAATCATGACAATAAATAGTGATCCACTTATGGTGAATCTAAAATCAATGACCTCGTACAAGATTAGATAAAAAGTGGTTGTCCCAACTTGCCTAGTAATTTCTAAAACATTTTGACCTACATGCCACTCATAAGCCTTTCGGCATGTATGCAATTCAAAAATATTGATTCTAATATATACAGTTTCCAATTATTATTGACCAATTACCTTTTGTAAATAGTATATATAAGGCTCTTGTCTCTCATTTGAGGGAGGAGGTAATTTAGAGTCTTAGTGTTCGAGCCTTAGGGAGACTTATAACATGCCTCCGATGTCAGTGTCCATAAAGCTTATAAAATATCAATAGGTATTATGATCTCCCTTCTATCTGATCTCTGGATCATCCTTATTTTCAAATCAGCTTGCATGTTGATGCTCGTACTCTAATGTATTGTCCCCACATCAAACCAGAAGTTAGATATGTTTGATAATGTTACCAAGGCACTAATCGTTCTGAGACATGATTTTGTGACTAGGAAGGGCATATATTTTAAAAGTATGTAGACTTTCATATTCAATAAAATTATGTGTTGTTCAATATCTTATCATTGTTAAGTTTTATCTGAATTTCTTATTTGAATAATTTTAATTTTCTAAGCCAAAGAACGAATTGTCAAAGCAAATGAAAAGTGATTGTTCCAAGAGTAGAGAAGTTGCAAAAGGGAAGTGTATAGCCAGCAAAATAACTTAAGGATCTTTAATTTTCTTAAAGTCTAGAAACCTTAGTGAATCTTACTAATTATCAAATTTCCAAACATAAAATGTTTGGCGATATTTAAAAAAAAATATTCAATTTTCCAAAATTGTTATTCAATAAAAATGCAAAAATATTATTATAACTACTTTACCANTAAAAACTCTTAAAAAAAAAAACCCCTTTACCAAAAAAAAAAAAAAAAAAAACTCTAAACAAAAATAACTACTTTACCAAAAAAAACTCTTAATAAAAATATAACACACAAACAACTTTACCAACACAAACCAAACCAAACCACCACCACCCCCCCCAAAAAATAGGATACATGAGCAAAACACCAATAAAAGCTTCCCATGTACTTTTTATATATCCAAAAGACCTTTCCTATATGATATAGGTCTCATAGCTACCTTATACAATGGTTATTATCCTTTGGTCTTCAACAAGAATGTGTGTCCAATTGGTTATTCACCTTTGGTCTTCAACAAAAATGTGTGTCCAATTACTCATTTTATGTTTGGAATATCTAAAATATATTATTTGTGTTATGATAATTAAGTTGATTTTGTAATTAGTTATAATTTTGATTATTTTAAATTTTTAAATTTAATTATTTAAAATATAGTGTTAAAAAATAATATGTTATAAAAATTTTAATATGATGATTGTTAATATTTATTAAATTTTTTTTTTTTTATATTTAAAAATTTAGAAAAAAAATGTTCATAGATTACCATAATCTTAACACGTTCGAAAAATAAAAAAATATATATTATAACAAAGATTATAAAACTGTAATATATTAACCAATTATTATTTATTTTATTTATTAAAAAAATAAAAAATAAATAATTTTATTAATTTTTGCTAGCTAAATTTGTTTTAGATTACCTAATTTACTTTTAGATTGCCTAATTTATTTAATTATTTTATTGAAAAAGTTCAAATGAAATGTAAACACCCATAACAAGCTATTTGCATTCTTGTTTAAGATGTTCGAGGAAAATACCTATATGTGATATGGGTGAGAAAGTGGCAAGCTTTCAACACGAAAAAAAAGTGGGTTTTTATGGAGCCTAAAGTTTGAGTTTGGGAAAGTTATGTATATTGTACAAATATGGAAGGGATTTGAGAGAATTCTATGTTGAAGATTCAACAAGAAGAACCTTTAGGTTAAGATTTCAAGTTATTTAAATATTGTGATTTTTTTTATGAATATTGTTTATTTATAATAAAATATTTAATATAAGATAGAGAATATAAATAATATTTAAATAAATAAAATATATAATTGATAATGAAATAAATGAATTTGTTATGTATAAATATATTTTAAATGGTGTGATTTGAATATTATTACGATTTTTTTGTTATTATTAATGTATTCTATGTTTATTAAATTCATTTTTTTTTCAAATATGATTTGTTGTCAAAACTTAATTTAAAAAAAGGCTAAGTCTTTATCTTTTATATATTGTTTTTGCTTAATTCTTTGTTCTTATATTGTCACACTCAAATAAATGAGGTAGTACAATCTTCATATTTATTAACTACAATCTTGTTAAAAAAATTATGAAGATTCTAGATCTTTGAAATGGTTTTTTATTATTGTAAAAGATCCATAATTATTAACTACAATTTTGTTTAAAAATTATGAAGAGTCTACATCTTTGTAATGATTTTTTATTATTGTAAAAGATCACATTTGATACATGTTTTAAGTCTTTCAGAGACAAATATTTTGAACATCGTCTCATTGTAAATACCTACAATGTTATCTTCTTCTTCATATAGGAGAATGACTAAAAAAATGTTTCATGTTTAAGATGAAGATCCTCAATGTTTCCCTCTGAGATGAAGCTAGAATTATGTCCATCCCTTTTCTACATTAAATTGGTGTATGGATTTATAATAATTAATTGTTAGTTATTTGTCTTTTATTTCATATTGCTTCCCATACTTTATGTTTGTTACATTGACTTCATCTTCGAAGATGCTTTGTCCTTAAAGCATAATTTGAAAAGGTTGTCTTTGTACTTTTATATAATTATTTCATTAGATTATGTGTTCTTGATGTTGTCGCAGTGAAAGAAACAACGTAGTACAATCTTCGAATTTCTTCACAATTATTAACTACAACGTTGTCAAAATAAAAAAATTATGAAGATCGTAGATATTTTGTAATGATTTTTTATTATCCTAAAATACCACATTTGATATACCTTTCAAGTCTTTTGATAACAACGATTTTGTAGATATTTTGTAATGATTTTTTATTATCTTAAAACCACATTTGATACACCTTTCAAGTCTTTTAATGAGAACGATTTTGAACATGACCTCTTTGAAAAGTCCTTTTAAGGTTATCTTTTTCTTCATATTTAAGGTAAAGGTCCTTTACATTGAAAATGAACCTAAAATTATGTAAACATCTTTTTTTAACAATAATTGTAATTATAAAATTATAATAATTAATTATTAGTTATAAATCATTTATTTCATATCACTCGTTAAAAAAATATTTTCATATTATATTTAAATACAGAATTAATATTTGATTGATCAATTTGATATTAATGTCACTACCCTTATTGTTCAAACAAATAGTAATTTTGACCTTTTTTTTCCCTGTAAATAATTTTGACCTTTTTTTTCCGTGTAAACTTCTAGGTAACCATGACAAAATCTTCTTTCTTTTTCAAATGTTACAATCAATACTTGTTTTATTTCGACCAACAACATCATTTATTGTGGAAAAAAAACCGGTTTTAAACGAGAGGCCCACAAAGGTTTTTTTAATCTTTGTTGACGATTTATTTCGAACTTTGAAAAGTGTAATATACTTCAATAAAATTATATACCTTTATTTATATTATATACCTTTATTTATATTATATACTTTTATTTTTATTATTTTTATAACTCTATGTTGGAAAATAGTTCCTTCAATAATTTGTTTATCTCCTCCTCAAGGTGTTCAAGGTGCTTTGAGTTTGTATTATTTCCATTTTGTTCTAATTTTTTATAAAAAAAACATTTTTATCATTTTTAAAATACATTTATATTTTTAAAAAACATTTTATTAAATTGATTTTTATTATGATAAATTTATTTATTTATTTTTATTGTTTTCATTTAATTTTTTTTATTGATAAAGAAGTTAATGATGGAACATAAATTTAGATAATTTTTTCTAAACAATATAGAAAATAAAATTGAAAGCATTTTATATAAAATTTTCTAAAAATGTTATTGGTTGGTGTTTGTTTACTAAAAAAATTGTTGTTGTTTCTCATGTAGCAAATTCTTTAAAAAAATTTATGTTCTTATAGCATCTCATTTCTACATTCAACTTATACATATTTACCTAAGTTGCATTGGCCTCGGGGACGGAGACACATGAGGGACATGGAGACAAGTTTCTAGGAAAGCTAAATAGCAACCCCGTTCTTTTAGGGAATGACAGGTTAGTGATGGGAATTATATATATATATTGAAATAAAAAGTAGAACTGATTATAAAATTCAAATTATAAAACGAAATATAATTAAACGGTAACTTAAAACTTGAAAGTTAAAACAGTAGCAAAAATTCAAAAATTTACAACATTGTATACATGAATGATGAATTATTTAAAAATTTAAATAACAAATAAATTATATTTGTAATTTGACATTTGTAAACACTAAATTATATTTTTATAAAACTATAATAACATGTGTTGATATTTTTACTAGAAAAAAATTAAAAAATAAAATGTAATATATCAAATATGAAATGCATGTGTTGTGGAGCATGTTGTAGTTGAGAGGGGGAAAACTCATTGTGAGTGTGAGCTTGTGTTGCGCAGTGAACTCAAACTTTGAGCATGTGTTGTGGCTTAGAGGAATAGGGGAGGGTTAGGTTAGGTTTTTAATTAAAAGAAATGTATTGTTAGTTTATTTTTAATTTTAATTGTGCAGGTCGAGGAACATCCAGGAGTCCCCGATTGGTTGAGGGGCGTTCTTGAGAAGTACTTGATTTTGATGGGTATGTTTAGGGTACGGCTTAGAAGTCCCCAAGTCACCAACGGAGTCCTCAATGAATTAAGAACGTTTTTGAGAAATTTCAAAATCCCTAAAACATGGTAACGCGGGAAACACAAGAAATTTTGGAAGATACGAGTCCCTGTGCAACATAGATATATTTTTTTAGTTTATATATTTCCCATCCCGACTAGCCATAATTTGGTATATTCACCTGTTTTAATATACTCATCCACATCGACTACCTCTACTCCAATTTGTAATGATAATTATACCAATAGGTGTGTGACACTCATAAGATTTTATGGAATCATTTTAGTTTGGCCTTTGGCATTATTGTAAAACCAACATTCATTCTCACGGAACTTTAAGTTTGATGGATTTTTCTTTTTTCAGAAGACAATATTGTGAAATATATAATTGATTATAAATTGAATAATTGAATGAATTACAATAACATAGGATATCGTGTATAAATATATATGGATGAATTATTATTATTATTATATGTACTTTATATTGGTTAGGTAGGTATTACAATAAATGATAAAACTATTATTTTCTGTATAGATTAACTATATACTATTTATTGTTTGATAATTTCTTAAAAACCATATCATGGATTTTCTTGCTTGAACTTAGTTCTCTTACTTTCATTGATTATGTTTTTCTTTATGTGTTGACATTTGATCATGGCTACAAATGTGGAATTTTTAATGGGTTATAATTAGAAACACTTAAGGGTATCGGATGATAATTTGATCTACATTTAACACTCTTATAACATAGTAATCCATACTTCCAACAACAAGTTCATTTTTGAAACATGTTTCAAATATTTTCCACTTAATCTTCAAGATGTTTGGTGTGGGAATCATGGGGGAGAAAAGGAATTTGGCACAACATGAATCAAAATTTTATTACAAATACAAATGGATTAGACTCTACCATGTAGTGAGTACTTATACTTAAGGTATAATGCAAGAATATTTGCTAAAAGTATCTTCATATTATATTCTTGATTATAAACATGAATAAACACTTTTGGATGATCTGAATTCAACCACCACTCCCTCCAATTCTCTATGAAGCTACTTTTATCAATTAAAATTGAATGTACAATTATGTGTACAACTTTCACCATTAGAATAGCCATGTTATACGATTATGAGTTAACCAAGGCATTCCTATTGGTGGCTAAAATTTCATCAGGTTATTTTGACAATACATTTAAGGATGGGTTGTGTGGTGGAGCCATGGTCATGAGAATTGTTGAAGATCATATATTTCTTTTGAGGATGGGATGTGGCCTTGGGTCAAATTTGAGAACTGAATTACTGGCACTTTGGGGTTTACTATCTTTTGTTGCTCTTAAAGGTTTTCAACTTGTTTAGGTTTTTGGTGATTCCATGATCATAGTGGATTGGGATATTGGTGTTTTTTCCTTTTAGGTTTCACTTTTGGAGCATTGGTGCTTCATGACCAATAAACTATAAGAGAGATTCAACTAGACTACTATTATAAACATTTATCATGAATTGAACTCTCCGGAAGACAACTTATCTAAATGAGTTGTTGGTCTGCCAGAAGGGCCTTTATATTATGAATAATTCTCGGACTTCACCCTAAAATTCTCTGGCTCCTTTGTCATTTACTAAAACAACATGTATCTTGGCTTACTATGTGAGCAATAGCCTTTGTTTTTTGTTTTAGCATGTATTTTTTAAATCATTTCATACTTGAAGCTTACTAGTGATAAGAAATCGATATGGTTGACTTCCATAGTAATGATTTTTTAACTTTAATTCTAACTAGAATATCA
>LPNX010098958.1:36451-53135 GCA_001517045.1 Pseudotsuga menziesii | reverse complement strand
ATGTGTGAAGTGGTATTTTTGACCAGAGCCATCCACACAGGTTGGAAGCTCTTGGATATTGTGGATGACTACGTTGGTGGTTTGTTAATCAATCAATTGATAGATCCAAAGCACACCTTCAAATATCTCAATTTTATAGCAAAGAAGCCAAGGAATATTGTTAAGTTGGTAGGATTATTGAGGTCTTCCAACATGTGGAAAGAACCCCTATTTAAGAAGCTAAAATCTACTCATTCCCACATTCATCCTGTACTGATTGCAAAAGATTTGGTTTTTGCTTAGTATTAGCTGCTTTCCTAGTCTCACGATTTTTTATTTTGGATTTTCTTCAGTTTGTCGAAACAATGAAGTCTTTTCCACAAAATGTTTCCCTTTTGGCTATGGAGATCTACTTTCCTACTACATGTGTCCAATAGGTATATATATTTGAGTGCTTCATTCATTACGTTCTTTTGAATTAGATATGATTTCCAAGCTTGAGTTTGTATGCAAAGATCATTAAAAATAAGTTAATATAAAAAATACCTTTGCATAATATTAAAATGAATTATTAATGAAAACGAGTCCCTTCTTCCTTGTCTATGCAATTCAATGCGATGGACATCTAATTGATATGCACCTACAACAATTGTCAAGAATAACACTTGGTGTCCATGCACATTTATTGTCAAGAATAACACTTGGTGTCCATGCACATTTATTGTCAAGAATAACACTTGGTGTCCATGCACATTGTTCTAGCCATGCACTTAGGGTTCCTCCTCTATTAGGAACAACAAACATAATTCCTACTACACAACCAATTCATGCTCTAGAAGAATTTCAATTATCTAGGAGCCCTCAGCACAATAAAACAATAAAGGCGAAGGCAATGAGAAAAAGTAGAAGCTCAATAAGAAGGCAGGAAATTGGTTTTTTGTCAGCCATGAACCAGGTCATCCTAACCACATTGTCAACATGATAGTTGCTCATAGTTTCAATAATGGGGATCTATTTTTCATATTCGAGCACGTTATACTAGATTTGGATTTCTTTGATACCTCTGTAGTCCATTCTTTAGTTACCTCTGCAATTTCCACAATTCGGACTGGAATTCAAAATTTGCGAAGTGAAAAGATTAGATTATAGGTGTGTAATTACATAAATTTCTTAGGATGACTAGGTTATGGATAATTTGAAATGGATACTTGCATAATGATTAGGATTCGCAATAGAGGAATTGGATATACCACTTTGTCAATTACAGAGGATAAGTTTCGAAAAAGGAATTGAGGCTAAAGGAATTGATTGGAACCTACAAGGTGCTCAAGGTTATGGTTGACCTCGAATTAGATGTGAATATAACGTAAAATAATCCTTGGGAATTCATGGGATGACCAAGATTGGTCTACCCACCAATTTAACTACGATTTTCCAACCAGTTGTGAATGTTTTTGATCAACTGACTATAATAAATGGAGGCCAACCTAGATGGATAATTTTTTGTTTGTGGGATATGTATGGAGATCTTGAGTGACTTCTATTGTGTAAGTTCAACTCCATATACTTTCTTGACACCATACCAATTATTCCAAATATTTATTAGGCTAATAACATGTATATATAGAGAAAAATATATATATTCCACAGATGAATTCAATCTTAGAATTTTTTATGCCAGGAAGAAAACTAAATCTGCAAATATTATGAAATACTTTATTCAAATTTTTGAAGAAAGTGATATTGATCTATAGGATAGAATCCAAGAAAAAACATACAAAAAATAAGGGGATATACAAAAATAATGGGCATATCTCAATCATGATTGAGGTATTTTGAAGATGGCATTGATGAGTTCCTAGGCAGCTCGAGTTCTGACATCTTCAAGGTTTAATTGTTGTTGCAATCTCATGGTCAACTTAGAAAGAGTAGGTGGTGGAGGATCATATACCTATACCTACACTATTGTATATAAAAGGTCCTTGGAACTGTTGCAATCCTGCTTTCAACTGACGGTATGCTTCTTCCAATTAAAACCAAGCCAACTTGTAAATATTTTTAGTAAAATCCAGTCATATATTGATATATATGATGTTTGTGTCTATACTTGTGAAGAACAAGATGGGGGAGTAGGGTTCATTCTCTCGCTATATATATAACTTAGTCCATATTGTTTACCTTATCAATCCATCGCACTACATGAACTTGCAACAAGTAAAATGGTGCAGCCCTTGGTCGTGTTGAATTAATATGTGGCTTTGGTAGATATTCTTATTGTATGTGTCATGTAAAATCCTAAAAGGATTAATGTTATATTGTATTGTAATGTTGGATCCAAAATATATTATTATTTTATGTATTGTATTTGTAAATACAAGTCATCCCCATAAGGAAAAGTCGCCCAAAAGACAAGTATATAAGGAGGGCACAATCCTCATTGGACACACACTTACAACAAGCAAGTTTAAGGAAGAGGTTCACTCCAGTTAAGAAGAAGATTGTTTTGGGTTGTAGAAGACTTGGAAGACATATATCTCTTGATCTAGGGTTTTTCTAGAGTTCATATATATTTTTTGTAAGACAACTCTAAGCTTCGTGTTAACACTTTGACATTGTACTTGGTTGATGAATATATACTGAGAAATTATGTTGGGTTTTTCCCGTGAGACGATTTTCCCGGTAAATATTGGTGTCTTTGTCTCTACTGTTGAATGTATTTATTTCAGTGATCCTTATGCATGAAATTATTATGATGTGACATGTTAAATGAATGAAATTCTAACATAATTGCGTGTAAGTCAAAATTCTAACATGGTATCAGAGTCATGTTGAAAGAATTCATTGCAACAGTCGTAATAGTTGCAACAGTTGCAATTGTCAGAGATTACGGCTCTTTGTTTCTATACTTTCCATACACAAATAAATATCAACATTAGCATCATTGTACTCACCCTAGGACGGTGCATATTTCTGTGGAGACAGAATTCTGATCCAAGAATTTTCATTTTTGATGTAATAACTGTCGGATTGGAAAAACTAGGGTTTCTAGTTTTTGCTTGTTCTATCCATAAATATGAGTGAAAATAAGACTCAATAAACTCTCCTTTGGAGGGCACATATTTCTAGTGGATCATATTCTCAATTGAAGAACTTTCATTTTTTACCCTCCTCTTGCTAGGGTTTCCAGGACCATATTTGAGAAAATGAAAAACAACACCAAGGTTGATGAGAAGATTGAAGGGGATGATAAATTCAGAGCATGGAAGTATAGGATGCTCCTCATCCTAGAATAAAATGACTTGGAAAAATATGTTGAATAGGATCTTGCAGAGCCAGATGGATATAAGGACAAGAAAAAGCACAAGAAAATAATGGTAAAGGAGAAGAGAATCATAGCAGATTTCATCAAGGATCATTTGATCCCTCATAACTCATCTTCCAAGACTCCAAAGAAAATGTTTGATGATTTGACCAAATTATATGAAGGAAATAATATCAACCAGAAGATGACATTGAGAACATGACTCAAGAATGTGAAGATGCAGAAATAAAAAACAATTCAATCCTACTTCACAGCAGTATCCCAAATCAAAGAATAGCTTGAAGCCATTGGATACACAGTTGAAGAATATGAAATGGTGATAACTACATCAAATTGTCTCTCAAGGTCTTGGCATTTATTCAAAGAATATGTTCTATAAGGAAGCTAACAAAGTTTAGTAGGTTATGGGAAGAATGCACTTAAGAAGAAGCTAGATTGGTAGCAAGAGAAGAAAAGTCGGGTAATGATGAAGGCCAAGCACTAGCAACTCATACAAAGAAAGAAAAGAGAAAAAAAGAAGTTCATCCTTAAAAGAAGTCTCCAAAGTTTCCTAAGTCTCAAAAGACTCAAAGGGATTACTCAAACATCAAATGCTACAGCTACCAAATGATGGGACATATTTCAAGATATGTTATCAAGTAAAAGATCGTATCAGAAGAGGAAGGAATAAAAGACATCATGCTCATGTTACAGAAGATGATGAACCTCTTCAGAAGAAAGAAAGAGGAGATGGTTCAAGTGAAGAAGAATATGTGCTAATATCCACTCTTACAGGTACTGACACTCGTGGAAGTGACACATGGCTTGTTAATAGTGGTGCTTCTAAGAACATGACTGGTTACAAGGATTCTTTCTAAATTTTGATTCATAAATAATCATCTCACAAAGTGAAGCTCAGAGATGATTATCACTAACCTATTAAAGGGGTAGGAGAATACTCCTACAAGTTGGATTCCAAAAATATCATGAATATGAAGGACTTGTTATATGTACTTGGTTTGAAGAAGAACCTCCTATCCATTTCAGTGTTGGATAAGAATGGATTCAAATTTTCCTTTATTGATGGAGAATTTATCATGTGGCCAAAAGGAAACACCATTGATGATGCATTAGTGATTGGTGTTGAATAAGGAGGACTATGCAAATTGAAGGGACACTTAGATTCAACACTAGGACACAATGTCATGAATCCAAGTGAGCTATGGAATATAATATTTTCTAATTTGAATTACAAATCATTGTCAATCATGATCAAGATTGTAACAGGATTGTCGTAAATCCAAGTAGAGCATGATGGTGTATGTGTTAAAACCTTTCATTTTTCTTTAAGGCACCTAGGCTCAAGCCAGATGGAATTAGTAAATGAATATCGATTTGACTATAGAAAAAGTGCACAAGGAAAGAACATGAAGAATCTATTTCTAAGCAATGATAACAATAAAAGATAAGTATCTCATACTTTTCATTTTCTTCATTCAAATTATTGTTTCATTAATAAATAACATAATTGTTTAAATTATTGTTGGTTAACCCTTGCGGACATTTTTGTCATATGATGCAAAATAGATTATGGAGGAGAGTTTACATCATAATATTTTGAATCCTTTTGTATAGAAGTTGGGATTAATAGGTGAGATCACTACTCCCTACAATCTGCAACAAAATGGTGTAGAAAGAAAGAACAGAACAATAATGGAAGCAGTAAAGTCCATGATTCATGATCAATACTTACTGATGCTCCCATGGGAAGAAGCGGACTGGACTGTTGTATATGTACAAAATATAATCTCTCATAGTGCACTTGGGAAAAAGACACCAAAAGAGATGTTTATAGGAGAAAATGCATAGGTCATCCGTCAGAAGATATTTGGTTTTTCAGTATATGTGCATGTTCCAAAAGAGAAAAGATTGAAGTTGGACCCTTCAAGTAAGAAGGGGATATTTGTTGGATATAGTGAGACATTGAAGGAACATAGGGTATATTTCCCTAGTTACAAACATATTGAGTCAATAGAGATGTTATCTTCAATAAGAATGTAACATTTATCAAATCTAGGAAGACTCATTCAAATGAGGCTCATGATGAAAAGATTGTATCTCTCAGAGTTGCAGAGACAAACGCAGATGATCATGCTCCATAAGAGCATGTTCTAGAGGACCATGATATCACAAAACCATAAATACCTATAGATCCACCTTGAGAGATGATTAGTCATAAGAGAAAACCAACTTGGGTTTGAAAATTTATTCAGGGTGAAGAAAAATATGGTGCTCCAGATGGGTCTTTCAATGAAAGCAAGAGACCTTGACCATATTCCAATTATGCATCATTGTTATGTGACATCATTGTCATAGAGCCTTACATTTATGAGTAAGAAACTGAAAATAAAGTATGGAACGTTTCCATGATTGAGGAATATCAGTTGATTATGAATAATGATGTTTGGGATTTGGTTTAGAGAATGAAAGGGAAGCCAGTAGTAACTTACAAATGGATCTACAAGACGAAGAATGCAACAAATGGCAGTGTTGATAAATACAAGGAAAGGTTCATGTCATGTGGTTTCTCCTAGAAAGAAGGTATAGATTATGAGAAGAAATTTTCTACTGTGTCTACATACACTTCAATTAGAGCTATACCTACAATAGCTACAAAGATGAAATGGAAGGTACACCAGATGGACATGAAGACAATTTTCTTGAATGGTGTAATAGAAGAATAAGCGTATGTGGAATAACCATAAGGATTTGAGACACATGACATGTAGACACATCTGTGCAAATTGAACAAAGCCTTATATGGGTTGAAGCAAGCACCCAGGGCATGTTACGGTAGAGTTGGAAGTTTCCTAATGAGATTCGGATTTACCAAGAGTAAAGTAGATCCCAACCTTTACTACAAGGTTTTGGATGGTAGTCTAGTCAAGCTTAGTTAGGAGACAGTTACATTCAGTTCTAGTCTGTTACATTCAGTTCTAATCAGTTAGCACTACGTTTGCATGGATACATGTAGGCGAGGTGCATTTACTCACCTACCTCAGTCAGTTAGACTAGTTAACACTGAATTAGACACTTGAGTTTGGATTTTGAACTTCGATAATGATTTAGACAAGGTCAGTTAACCATTCAGTCAAGTAGAGTCAAACCAATTTTAATTTCCTCACAAGGATTCGAATTGCATGAGGCTATTTAGCCATTGTACTTAATTGTAATTAATTATCTAATTAATTTTGATTAATGAAATAATTCACAATTGCAAGCCATTTTGCATTGTTTCATTCTTCAATTTCTGAGTAAATTGTGTGATCTATATTGTGAGTTGTGTGTTGGTCCACATATCTATCTGCTCAATTTAATATGGTATCAAAGCCTCAGCAGGCCAACGCACTTCTCCTACTATAGAGTCATACTTGGATCAAAAAAAAAATTGAGCAAAATTGTTCCTTCCAGTATTGCACCAGAAGCAGAGAATTTACCACTTAATATCCCAAGTAAAGGAATTGTTGATCAAGATTGCTTGATAAAATATGCCGAGTGTGAAGAAAATTCCAAAAGTGCAGTCTGTCGACCTTACTTTGTTTGTTTGATTGTGTGATTTACAACTTTATCAGTCTCCTTCACTGAATTCGCTACAGGCGGCTCAGTCTCCTTCACTGCATTCACTACAACAACTCAGCCTCCTTCATTGCATTTGAAATGGCCCCTACAATGGAGCTTATCACTATTTTAAACTACCACCAGTGGAAGGAGGACATGGAGATGTAGCTTCGCTCCAAAAGACTCTTCAGACTCACAATGAAGACAGAGGCAGATCCAGTTCAATATGTTGACAAAGAAAAATATTGGAATAGGCTTGATGAAGCATATGGATGCCTGTGCCTCTCAATCTCTCGAGATCTTCTCTTCCACATGAATGGATTGAAGACTCCCAAGGAAGTTTGGGATAAGCTTGCTTCCTTGTTTGATAAGCAGGATGACCTGAGGATCTATCATCTAGAAACTAAGCTGATTTCTCTTCATCCATCCAACTTCAAAACATTGAATGATTTCTTCACCAGATTCAATCACCTGGTGTTCCAGTTGAAGCTATGCAAGGTTGAGAAGGAGGATGATCAACTCATCCTTTCCATTCTCTCAAAACTTGGTGTAGACTACCTAGTATTTGTATCAACCTTTCATTCAGTGAAGCTCACTACTCCAAATTGGAGGATGCCTACTCTTAATGCCTTCATTGAATCTCTCACCCAGGATCATGACAAGTTGATCCAAATGGGGATCATTCAATCTTCCAAATATCAAGCACTGGTTGTTGGAGGACGTAAGGTAGAGAATGATAAAGGGAAGCAAAAGGATGAGTCTCCTGTGGAGAAAGAGCAGTTAAATGAGCCTTCAGGTTCGAAGAGAAGCAAGAAGAATGGAAAAGGAAAGACCCTTTGTTCTAACTATGGAAGGGGATTTCATCCAGAAAGCTCCTGTATGAGAAGAACAATTGATGAAATGGCTCTTCTTCTGAAGAAACATAAAATTATTGTACCTGCTAGTTCAAGGAAGGTTGACCATAGAGAAGAAACTAAAGAACATGAATAGACATGCCATGCACTAAAGGTAGTTTTTCAACATCACATGCCTTCCTCGTTGATTTTGGAGCTTCCAATCATATGGTTGCATCTAGATAATCATTCTCTTCCTTGCATTCTTTTGATGGTCCTAGTAATCAGATGGGTAATAACAGTCAAATTCAAGCCAAAGGGAAGGATTCTATCAAGCTTGAACATGGAAAGTTCAAAGATGCACTTTATGTGCCCTCCTTAGCTTCAAATCTGTTATCTGTATACCAGATGACTCATACTGGCTCTCCAAAGTGAGTGATATTTGGTCTTGACTCAGTGGATATCACAGATATCTCTACTAGGAACATCATAGCAAAGGGTGCTACAAATCATGCCTCCAAGGCATATGAGTTTGCACACTTCATGCCATTTTTTACAACCAATGCACTCTCAACTGCCACTTGAAAGGGAAGGTAAAAACATTCCATCTGCTTCTTTTGCAATTTCCACTCGTATTGCAGAACCAACTGTATCAATTTATGAGATTGAGATTCAGGGTGATTCAGATCCATATCCAATCCATACTCCCAAGCGGGAAGCTAGGAAGATGACTGGAAATCCATCTGACACTCAGAAGAAAAAGAACCTTGCACTATGTCATGCAATCTTACCTCCTTTAGAGAGATGCAACAAAATCCATGTGAGATGCTACATGGCAAGGTCTGATCAGTTACACTGCCTTCAGAACAATAGAGTGGATCATACACCTCTTCATCCAAAAAGAGGCAAAGGTTACATTCCTCCTTCCTTCCATCATCATTTTGGGAGAAGATGGAGAAGTCTACATGCCAGGCCCCAGGATACCTGTGCACGAAACATCATGCATGTTGCTTTCACTACATCACAGAGATGAAGGTTGCAACAACATATTTTCAAGTTTTTTAAACTTGAATCCTATTTCTATCTGCTTAATTAGAGGGGGGGCTTTTTTCCCATGGGATTTTTTCCCCAGATCCTTGTATCGAGCAGTTACTTTACTTGATGTAATGGGTGACCTATGGCTTTAGTTACCAGGGCCCACAAATTATCCAAGTTAGCATTCAGGGGGGTGTTTGGATTATAATCCTCCCTTGTCTAATTTCGTCAATTATGTCCAAATCTGGAATCCTTTCAGTCTATGTTTAGTCACTAGCACCATTGAGTCCACTTAGCCTAATTGGGGCACATGTACAAGTTATTAAAGTGTGGGTAACACTAATTAAGGCCAAATTCCATTGATTGCAATTTCATGCATCAGTTTAGGATCCTCCTAGATCAGTATCTACAAATTAGGAGCCACTGGGAGTGCCGACACCAACCTCCATTAGTTGAGTTCAGTTGGTGACTAGTCAAACTCAATTAGGAGTTAGTTACATTCAGTTCTAGTTCGTTACATTCAGTTCTACTTAGTTATCACTAGGTTTGCATGGCTGCATGTAGGTGAGGCGCATTTACTCACCTACCTCGGTCAGTTATACTAGTTAACACTGAATTAGACACTTGAGTTTGGATTTTGAACTCCGATAATGATTTAGATAAGGTCAGTTAACCATTCAGTCAAGTAGAGTCAAACCAATTCGAATTTCCTCACATGGATTCAAATTGCATGAGGCTATTTAGCCATTGTACTTCATTGTAATTAATTATCTAATTACTTTTGATTAATGAAAGCATTCATAGTTGCAAGCCATTTTTGCACTATTTCATTCTTCAATTTCTAAGTAAATTGTGTGATCTATCTTGTAAGTTGTGTGTTGGTCCACAAATCTATGTGCTCAATTTAATACAGATTAGCATATGCACAACTTATAGAGTTGACATGTGTAACTTACAGATCTATAAGATGTGCAACTAGAGTTGGCATGCGCAGTATTCGAACAAGTAGATGCACAACTTATAGAGTTGGACTGTGTATTATTCGTACTGGAATATGCACAATTTATTGATTTGACATTCGTAGCTTATAGAGCTCGCAGATGCACAACTAGATCTGGCATGCACAACTTATAGAGATGGTATATGCGCAACTTGTAGAGTTGGAATGTGTAGTTTATAGAGTTGGTATATGGATTACATGGAAGTCTCGTGATGAAATAAATTTTGAAAGGACACCGATACCCAAAAGGTCCAAAAGGACGATGAGGCTTTTCCCCACTATATGCTATGCTGAGATCCTGGATGCATAATGTGACAAAAATGGATTTCTTGTATAGAACTTCTAGCGATAGATAGATTCATGAAAAGGTAAACGTGTAAATGGTCAAGTACAAGATTGCATAAGCAGTGTTGAATATTGTGTCAGAAAAATACCTTCCTTGTTGAGAGGGAATGTTGAATTAAGATGCAACTTTGGAAGATATTCTTATTGTATTTGTCATGTAAAACCCCCAAAAGAACAATGTTATATTGTGTTGTAATATTGGCTCCAAAATATATTATTATTTTATGTATTTTACTTATGAAATACAAGTTGTACCCATAAGGAAAAGTAACCCAAAATGTAAGAATAAATAAGGAGGGTGCACTCCTCGTTTTACACACACTCACAAAAAGCAAGTTCAAGGAAGAGGTTCATTCCAGCTAAGAAGAAGATTGTTTTGGGTTGTACTAGACTTAGAAGAAATATATCTATTGAACTAGGGTTTGTCTATAGTTCCTCTACGTTTATGTAAGAGAAATCTAAGATTATTGTTGACACTATGACATTGTACTTGGTTGACGAATCCATACTGAGAAGTTCTGCTAGGTTTTTCCCATGAGAGGGTTTTCCCAAGATAAATTTGTCTTTGTGTCTACTGTTGAATTTATTTATTTCAATGATCCTTATGCATGGAATTACTATTATGTGACATGTTAAATTAATGAAAGTCTAACATAATTCCTTGTAATTCAAAATTATAACAAGTCGTGGCACAATTACGTCATGTATTAATGTTCTATCAAGCTATGTCTCGATATCAATGTTGTCTTGACATATCTGTAATTCTATAATACTCATGTAATGTCATTTGACGACTCAAAATATTAAAAAATCATTTGTTCGAACAACTTCATCACCACCTCGACAATAAGAGTTCAAAGTCCATGGTCATTAGCAGTTATAATAAATAAATTAAGTCTATTATTTAATTACAAAAATTAACAAAAAAATATTATGTAAAATGGGGTAAAACGAAAATATTTTAAGGTTGAAGGATTACTAATTCAAGTCAATGGTGAATCAATTACAATAGTTACTCTACTTCATAAGGGACTAATTAGTTAATATAAATATATAATAAAAGAAAAAATGCAAACAATGCGCCCATGATAAACCACAAATTTTTAGTTTGAGATAACATATGATTTCATATTGAAAGAGAAAGATCCAAGGGCTCACAACATAATCCTAGGCCACAATTAATCCATACATAATTATTGAACAACATAACAATAATGTATTGAATCTTAATTTACCCCATACTTTAGCATGCACATGGTGTTCAATGTTAAACTTTTATGACCTAACAATCTCTTTTACCTCAAAAAACCCTTAGAAACATAATTATATAAGTTACATTAACCCTAAATTAAGTGTTACTACATAATCTTATCATCTCATTGAAAAACCAATGGGACATAAGAGCAAGAAAGCTACTTATCTCTTCGAAATTGTTAAGGTGGGTTAGCTTGTGGCATGGGTTGTTAGATTTTATAGATATAGTAGTATAATTTCAATTGCATAATAAGTAGGATCACTAAAAGAATAACCAAGCAAAGAAACAATAGGCACAAGGATTTTGATATAGGAAATTGCGAAGGGAGAAAACCCAGCAAACTTCTAATAGAGATAATAAGTTCAGAGATCGATGTACATCCAGATACATATGTAGTAGAAATATAAACCCCAAGAATATAAGAGAAAATTCTTCAATGATAGAGAACACTAGAAAATATTCTTCCAACTGCTGCAATAAACTTCTTCTTGAGGAGAGTGAAATTTTTTGGTGAAAATGAGTGAGGAGCCTTCTTATTTATACTTGACTGCATTTTTTCTTGTCCACTTTAACTAGGGCCAACTTGTACAATTAAATTGGTTAAAATTCTCTTCTATTGTGTATAAAAGGTGTTATCTTCACATCTCTTCTAGGGTTGAAATGGTGAGAATGCCTCATGCATCTACTACGTCAACACTCCCTCTTAGTCAGGGAGGAATCATCATGCTAGAACACATATGGATATCATCTATACATCACGACTATCTCCAACATATCTATATCATAAGGAATTTCTTCCAACACAATATCGGTCCATCGAGAAGTGTCAATAACTCTACCTAGTCCATCGGGGAGTTAAGATGTGTCAACTCCACCCAGTCCAATGGGAACATGCAACAACTCAAAATTCTACCCAACTCAATGGGGAGTCAACATGGATCAGCTCAACCCAGTCCATCAAAGATTTAACATGCATCAGCTCCACCCAGTCCATCAGGGAACATGCAACAACTCAAAACTATACCGAGTCCATAAGCTATTCAACATCCATCATCTCAACCTAGTCCATCGAGGAATATGAAACAATTCAACTCAGTCCATTGAAGATTCAACAACTCAACTCATTCCATCATGGATTCTGCATGCACCAACTCAATCCATTCCATCAAAGAGCCTACATGTAATATACACCAGTATGCAACAGCCTCTCCACCCCTTCTTAAGGTGTCCAATATATCTCCTCACTCCTCAGAGTGATCAAGAGATTCACTAAATATGTCCCTCACTTCTCATGATATTCGAGAGATCTCCCAACTCCTTCCTAGATTTTCTAGGAGTATGTGTTGGCCTCTCCATACCATCTTAGGATGTATGAGAGATCTCCTCACTCCTTCATAGAGTAATTAGGAGAATACAATTGCCTCTCCAGCCCTTCTCAGGGTATCTGAGAAATATTTGCATTCATTCTCAAAGTTTCTCGAAGAATGAAGTGGCCTCTCCATCGCTTCTCGGGATGACTAAGAGATATTCCCACTCCTTCTTAGAGTGTCCAAAATAATGCAAGAGAATCAACCTTCCCTCTTAGAGAAGGAAACAAGCATGGAACCAATCTCCCCACTCTTCCACAAAGTGTCAGGGAGTAAATTCAACCTTCCCTCTTAATGAGGAATTCAATCATGGGACTAGTATCTCCACTCCTTCTCAGAGTGTCAAGGATAATGTACTTCCCCATTCTGAGTCATTTAGGGATGAATATCTCACTTGGGACATGTGCTCTTCATAGAATCTTCTGAGAATCTATAGACACATATCAACTAACAAAGGTATAAAATGTATCATAGGAAGACACTTCAATCCTACCTTCTTCAAAAACATGAAATGAAAATTAAAAAAATGAAATAAAAACCATTCACATGCTTCAATTCATGCACTTGCATGAGAGAGTATCAAGAGACTAGTCTCCCTACCCCATCACTGGGACATGTCTAAGATATCTCCCCACCCCTTCACAGAGTGTCCGAGAGAAGATATGTTACTACCATCGTACCACTCACCCTTATCCAAGTCACATGGATGATACTGGGGAACACTTGTCTGACATTGTAATCATAACATCTCCATGCTCATCATATCTCACTCTGTGCTAAATATCCTTTATCCTTCTGCATTTGAGAATCCTGCATCTAAGCATCATGCTCCCTTTTCTAGAGTTGTCCATATGCTAGTCCATTAGCCTATATAAGATATCACTTAGGGTGCCAATATGAACACCATCTTTCATAAAATAAAATGAACACAACTCCTTACTGTAAGTATCTGTCCTGGTGACGACCAGGTACATTAGGGATCCTTCAACTATATGTATGGATAAAAAAAACATCGCCATCAATTTATCAATGTACACATAGTGATCATGCTATATCTTCTCAGGATTTCAATTGTTTTCTTCCTAAACTTAGGAATATATCATCAAGTTTCTTCCACATCATAAATAAGTGATTCAAAAGGCCAAGATCCTCATCTCGAAGGCCAACTTACTCGGTGTCTGGTAATAACTCTTTCTACGTTGGTGAGGAATAGATCACCAGTATACAACATCACGATCAAATGATCATCATCAACAATATATTTTGAATCCTGAGGCACAACTCTAACTAAATGGATGTGTACCTCCTCAGAATTCAACTGAGTAACTATCGTCCTCCAGGACTAACCATACTCTAATCCATATTTCATTACTCCAACTAGAAATCAATTGTTTCCCATAATCATCAAAGAAACAAGCATCTATAGTAGAGAGACATGCATCCATTGGATACTTCTGTTCCCAATCCACAATCTCTATATGAGATCCTCTAGGCTTGTGGTGATGGTTGTGGCGCCTAATCTTCTTGATTCATATATGTTATTGTTCAGCCATGTTTGTACCCCAGTTTTATTGCACACTCATCCCGAAATAATTAAAAAATTGGGATGTTTGTTGGCCAACAGTTTGCGAGCCCATGGTATTGGGTGACCCATGGTATTTTCCCATGGTAATTCCCCTATAAAAGGAAATCATTATAATATGGTTGTGTATTGTATTGTAGCATTGTAAAAAAATCTATGTGATTGTGTGAGAGAGACTCTGAGATTGTGAAGCGAAAGTGCAGTGGGTGTGAGAGAGACTCTGAGGTTGTATCCCTTCATTTTGTCGGATGGTATAATAATAAAAGGACTGGAAATTTATGTGTGGATGTATCCCATCTTGGGTGAACCACGTTTATTTGGTTTCTCTCTTATAATGTGTTTATCTTTTTAAAATTTGCATATTTTTTATTGTTATTGATCTGCGATCATGTTTTTCTAACATGTGGGTCATGTGTCCACATGTATATGGATGTATTAGGTCCTCATCTGTCAATAGTCACTACTGAACAATAATGAATTCTATTTAACTATTTTATCTGTTACAGAAGTCATATTTTTTCTTGATTGTTATCGTGGGCTTAGAGTCATGCTCCTAGAAGATTCCCACTTCTGACCAATCTTCTCTCTCTATATATGACTAAATGCCAACAAGATACATCATTTGTTATTCATAACAGATCTCGTCATTATTCTCTTGCAGTCCATAGAGTATGGTATTTCCTTACAATATAAATTCATTCAGATAGTTAACGTTGTTGCATAATAAAATTCAATAAAATCAATGCAATGGAAATAGTTCACATAGTTAAGTAGGAATATTAGATAATGCTTTCAAAACAACACTCATTTATATCCTAAGCACATATGATAACTATATGGATTCCCTCTATATCCATTAGAAAATACTATCAAGAATGTGCGCTACTCTAAGCATGGAGGAAGGAGATGTCATCCTAGACTAGCTTCATCACAGGATCTTGGAATTTTGTGCTGCACTATAGGCTATTTAAACAATCATATACATAACATGTACCCTATTGTCCATCAATAAAATAACTATATCACATGCTCAACAAACTTCCTAATTCTAGGAATACAAATCTGCATACATCTTGTTATGAAAAAAAAGGAAAAACAGATCTGATCTACAAGAGAAAGAATAACAATTAAAAAAATCCAAACTTATCTTTGATTGTTTTATGGGTGGGATCCCACTGCCTCCTTGTAGGAATTATGAGATTCCTCTGATCTTCATCTTCTTGTTGGAATCCCATCACAATCTGGATCTTCATACATTACCAATGAGAATTACATCATCTTGATAATTCCATCATTGGTGCATACATGGAGTACACGAATTCCTATCACCATCATCTTTAATGATGGAAGAACTCTATAGTGTAGATGAGAAAGTATCCCAAACTGGTAGAATCATGTACCAATGCCTAAACTGGTTTTGTACTCAACCTGTATAAGCTATCCTGTAGAGAACCAATCACATAATTTGAACCTATTCTAGCATTCTTATGCCATGCAAGCACCTTCCCATCAGAGAATGCAACTTTGTAACCTTTATCATCCAAGGCTGATATGGAGACAAGGTTCCTTGTCATCCCAAGTACATATAGCAAAGCACTCAAATGTAGAGTATTGCTATAATATAACTAGAGCTAGGTAGCCCCTAATCCCTTCATAGTATATCTAAGGGAGCAGATATAAAGAATTTATGTTGAATCATCATGTTCATTGACTTCTTATGTGGGGCATATTCATCAACATCAATAGTTGATGCTCAACGTCTTCTCTTCTTTGAACCATGACATTGTATGGAATAATGACTGAAATTCTGAAATTTGAAGCACTGGATATGAGAGAGATCATTATGATCCTACTCATCAACAAGATTAATGGGAACCCTAGACTTCGAAACCTCATCAAGTCTATGTTCAACGTTGATGTTGATCATCTTTACTACAAACTGAAAACTGATTCAGAAACTCTATTAGTAGTTAGGTAAAATTTGAATTTTGCATTCTTGAAAATATTATTCCATAGATAAATGCACCCTCATAGGCAGAGTTGAATAAACCTTCTTTTCTCCCATATTTCTGAATAGAAAAGATCAAAATTAAAAACCCTAGTTTCTTGATTCTAGCAGAGAATAGGTCAAAAATGAAAGTTTTTGGATCTAAAATCTACTTCCACAAATAGATGTGCCCTCCAAAGGAGAGTTGAATAATGCTAATTTCAAACCCAAATAGTGGACAGAAAGGATAAAAACATGGAACACTAGTTCTTGACCCTAATAGAAATTAGGTCAAAAATTGAAAATTCTTCAAACTGAATTTTTTCCTCTACAGATAAGTGTGCCCTCCTAGGGAGAATTCCAATATGTTATTTTCATAATG
>LPNX010098958.1:15265-35857 GCA_001517045.1 Pseudotsuga menziesii | reverse complement strand
TATATATCAATATAATTTCAATTGAATAACAAACAAGATCACTAAAAGAAAAACCAAGCACATAAACAATAGACACAAGTATTTTCATCTGGGAAACCAGTAAGGGAGAAAACCCAACAACCTTCTAATAGAGATAATTAGTTCATAAATCAATGTATCTAGATACATAAGTAGCAGAAAGATAAACCCCAATAATATAAGAGAAACTTCTTCAATGACAGAGAACCCCAGAAAATCTTCTTCTTGAGGAGAGTGAACTTGCTTGGTGAAAATGAGTGAGGCTCCTTATTATTTATACTTGAATTTATGTTCATTTGTTCAGTTTAACTGGGGCTGACTTGTACAAATAAAATGGGTTGACTTCTCTTCTATTGTGCACAATAGGTGTTGTCTTCACATCTCTTCTAGGGTTGACATGGTGAGGATGTCTCATGCAGCTACTACATCAACATGGATCAAGTACTTTACACTTACACACTGTCTCCTAGGAAGTACTTTACACTTGAGCAAGTGTGATAGAGTTTTTATCATTTACTCACCTATGCAAAAGCTATGTGGATTAACACTTTGAACCTCGATATCCTTATATTTTCTTGGTATTTCCATGGTCATAGTCAAAGAATTAAATATATGTTATTGGTTTTATGTTTCTATGAAAACTACTTACATACATTTTTATGTTGATAGGTGTTTTTTACTCAGAAATGCTTAAGAAAACAATGGTTAAATTATCGGTATTGTCCATCAATTTGTCATCTCTATCGTTCAGGTATCAACCTATACAAATGATAAATAAGCATGTGTCTCCATGCATCCAACTCCAAAGGATCATTTTACATTGATGTTTTGTCACTTGAAAAGTAAACTTAAATGCACATTACCTTCCTACTTTCCACCTAAATTTTCTTCCTCCTTAATAGCCAACCTCCCTCTAAAGGCCATCATAGAGGATCTTTCTCAAGTGTATATAATCATTATAATACCTCTTAAGTTTAACACCTCCCAGGCTATGTAAAAATATTAAAAATTTTCCTCTCGGGTCTGCTATAACAAGCATAAGCAAAATTTTAAATTATGCAGAGCTAAGTTAGTAAGCCATCACTAGCTTTAGATTACCACTAATGTTAACAAACACCACCAGTTTTATACCACCAAACCATTAACGCTTCACCTCTTCGCACTCGTGCAAGCGCTATTCCACATGACTTCAGTTTTAAGTCCATAGACTCTATTGCATTTGACTAAAAGGCGTTTTCACATAACCTCACTCCTTACATACAACCAATACCTCACAACCAAGGCCATATCGCAATGGCAAAAATTATTCAGGCATATGAATTTTTTTTACTACAATATCTAACCCAATCAATCCATGTCACAAAACCATGAATCCACTCTGGTTTTCATCACACCACCATGACCTCGTTAACCTATGCGCACTTCCAACTACATTGTGCTCTGTCGACCATTGATCTATTCACCAATTAATATTCCTCATTCAGTTTGTAAGCTCGTTACCAAACTCCTATGCGTCATCGATCTATCTTCTAAACACTCAATGATCATAGATTCACTGTGTGTATCCTTTATGTGCATAAAATATATGATTCTACCAGCAAATATCAACATAAACTTTCATAGAATCTCAATATTTACTTTGAATTTCAATTGATCATATGCGTGTAACTGAAATTTAAACCATTTCAAGCTTAAGAACCCAATGTAAATTCTTCTCTGCGCAAACCCAATATGCAGACTGAGAAGTCTCTGTGTAAAACAATAATTACACCTATATATTTGCAAATTTATCCATCCTGCATAAGAATTCGATTACAAATAAACCAATAAACCTTTTTCAAACCTGAATTCCTCAAATAGATCTTTACAACCAGAGAATTGTATCTCTAGATATGCTCCAGGAATAAAATTCCGAGCTTCTCCTATTGATCTAGTCTTCAATATTCAATGAACTATCAAGATCTGTGAGATAAAATAAGCCTCCTTGAGCTACCCTCATCTCGGTGATCCAACTAAGATCTATCATGAGCTAACCAAAGAGCTGATTAATCAAAATAACATAGACTGTATTTATTACAAGTGAAGTTATGTTTTCCATATCCTACATAGAAGGAACAGAACCTTTAATCGACTCTACTGGCCCTATGAGTCATCAGTGACTCATCAACTAACTCAACTGAATCTAACAAACCCTATCTAAACATTTGCAAGTGGAAAGGACCGAATGTCCTTATCCAAATTATTCAGCTTTTATCAAATAAAGCAAATTTACATATGTGCAAGACCCTAGGTCTTGAAATTCATTTGAATTTTATGAAGTCACAGCTGACTTCATATTTATGAGCCTATGCTCCTGCATCAGACTCACCATCTTAAACTTTTCATGGGCTCCTTTCCATGAGCTCCCATCTTGCTATTTTTCTGTAGGTTTGCAGCAGATACTCAAATGTAAATTTGGGCAGTGTTCTCATCTCGAACAGCCCCTTCAACTATACTTTCCAACACTTTTTTAGCAACAATTCTTTTGATTCCTCTAGTACATGTCCTGACTATACAGAACAATCATATTCCCCTTTCATCTTACCTGCATTCAAAAAATATCATTATCCTTGACATAGAAACAAACACGCATCATCATGTCATAAAATAATTTCTGACATTCAAGAATTCCTTGAATGAATTCTTGGTCAAAATCCTCCTTGTTTGCTTCTTGTTACATCACCATCCTTGTAATTCCAAAGAAACCATGACCTCTTAGTCATGTAACTTTAATCCTCAAACCTCCTAGATCCCATATATTGCTTTGTAATTGTTGTTTTTCACTAGTTCTGTAGTGATCTTCACAACCTTCCATAATCATCCAAATAATTGTATGTACCTCATTATTACAGTTCCTCTTACATATCTGCATGAGATGCCATAACTCATCTATATCCTCATCTAGTCTATTTCTTTGCTGAAACATTTAGGTCTAGATGCCTTTCTCCACTGCAACATTCACTTGCTTAGAAGTATAAAAAACTTCCAAAGCTTTCTTTCTCTGTTGCATAACAAATTCATTTTCAATTTCCTCATCATCTTCAGCCCTATCCTGAGCTACTAATTTGTCTCTCAAGACAATTTCTTCCTCGATGTTTTCCTTTAACCAATGAAACGAAATTTTATTATCATCAGATAGCTCATATTCTTCATCCACCATTCCAGCTATCCATTTTCATAATACCTATAACAAAGTTAGTAAATAGATATTTAAAACATAGACATTCCACATGTCCATGATTTTAATTTCATCTTCATCCTCTTCAAACAGCTGGACAATATTCAGCAACTGTCCCTCTGTTCCACTTGTGCAACTCACAGTTAAAGACATATCATTAGTTTTAAAAACATAAGGCACTTCAGTCTCAGTTTATTCCTTCTTCTCCAATCCTCCATGCTGATTTGTTTCTGCAAAACAATCTTTAAGATCTTCAAAATACCTCTCATCAACATCCCCCTCTTCCATCTCATACTTATATGAAGCCTTTTCCATGTTCATAAGTTTATCAGTAAATTATGTATCAATATCCTTTCTATTTCCATCAAAGTACACAACTTGTTCATATTCACACATCATGTGAACTTCCTCCTCATGCTCAACTGCTCTGAGACTTTCCCCTTCCTTTACCCAAACACTAAGCTTGTATTTGAGATTCCTGGCATATAACCTCACCATAGGCCATTTCACTTTCCTCTTCAACTTCCATCCATAATACTGATCTTATGTATCTTCTTCATGCAACAATTTTGTCACTTTACTAACCCTTTTCTTCATCTCAGTACTGGAATCCTCCCTTTTTCTATTGTGGCTTCCTCTTGAACCCTTTAGATGACTTTCAATAATCACCTTTCTCACCTCCTCTATGAGTTTATCTATACCCATAATGAACTACAATAAAGCCTCCCCTCTCAACACCTCATCAAGTTCCATCCTACTTGGCCTATTGGAATCCTCTTGGTTCTCACACAGAACCCTTGAGCACTCACTATTCTTTCTACAGGATTAACACTTGCATTCATTTCCTACAGCACTCTGCTATGAGGGTTCCCTTACCACAATCTCTCTCTCATTCCCCTTGTTCAAAAATCAACATTCTCACCTACTCTCTTCAAAGGGTATTCTTTCTTCAACCTACAAATTAGTATCCCACTCTTATACCAAAAATGATAGCCTACCTCCCTCTAAAAGCCATCATAAAGGATCTTTCTCAAGTGTATATAATCATTACACTACCTCTTAATTTTAACACCTCCTAAGCTATGTAAAAATATTAAAACTTTGCCTCTCGGGTCTACTATTACAAGCATAAAAAAAAAATTTAAATTATGCAAAGCTAAGTTAGTAAGCCATCACTAACTTTATCTTACCACTAATTTTAACAATCACAGTTAGTGTTATACCACCAAACCATTAACGCTTCACCTCTTCGCACTTGTGCAAGCGCTACTCCACATGAATTAAGGTTTAATTCCATAGACTCTATCGCATTTGACCAAAAGGAGTTTTCACGTAACCTCACTCCTTACATACGACCAAGACCTCACCACCAAGGCCATATTGCCATGGACAAAATTTATTCAGACATATGAACGTTTTTTACTGCAATATCTAACCCAATCAAGCCACATCACAAAACCGTGAATCCACTCTGGTTTTCATCACACCACCATGACCTCGTTAACCTCTGTGCACTTCCAACTGTGTTGTGCTCTGTCGACCATCGATCTATTCACTAGTTAATCTTCCTCATTGAGTTTGTAAGCTCATTACCAAACTCCTATATGTCGTCGATCTATCTTCCAAACACTCAGTGATCATATATTCACTATGTGTATCCTTTATGCGCATAAAATCGATGATTCTACCAGCAAATCTAAACATAAACTTGCATAGAATCTCAATATTTACTTTGAATTTCAATTGATCATATGCGTGTAACTGAAATTTAAACCATTTCAAGCTTTAGAACCTAATGTAAATTCTTCTCTACGCAAACCCAATATGCAGACTGAGAAGTCTCTGTGTAAAACAATAATTACACCTATATATTTGCAAATTTCTCAATCCTGCATAAGAATTCGATTACAAATAAGCCAATAAACCTTTTTCAAACCTAAATTCCTCAAATAGATCTTTACAACCAGATAATTGTATCTTTGTATATTCTCCATGAATAAAATTACGAGCTCCTCCTATTGATATAGTCTTCAAGCTTCAATGAACTATCAAGATATGTGAGCTAAAATAAACCTCCTCGAGCTACCTTCAGCTCTGTGAGCCAACTAAGAGATCTCGTGAGCTAACCAAACAGCTGATTAATCAAAATAACATAGACTGTATTTATTACAAGTGAAGTTTTTTTTCCAGATCCTACATTGAAGGAACAGAACCCTTAATCGACTCTATTGACGCTATGAGTCATCAGTGACTCATCAACTAACTCAACTCACTCTAACAAACCCTATCTAAACATTTACAAGTGGAAAGGACCGAATGTACTTATCCAAATTATTCAGCTTTTATCAAATAAAGAAAATTTACATATGTGCAAGACCCTAGGTCTTGAAATTCATTCGACTTTTATGAAGTCACACATGACTTCGTCTTTATGATCCTATCCTCTTGCATCACTCCTAATGCAAGCTACATTTCTACTTGATACCTAAATTCCCTTCCTCCTTAGCCAATGCAAACTACAGTGGATTAATTTCAGTTCCTCCTTTCCCACCATCAAATTCAATCTCAAATTATCAAACACGAAGACAAGAGGAACATATGAAAGTAAATTTGGAGCTGGACTAAAACATTGCAAATTTACTAATTAAATCACAATTAATTCAATTCATCTTCTCGTGTCTTTTTGTTTTGAAACAAAGAAGATGAGAGTGGACAAGCTACAAAGCCTCTATACAAAGTACATTTAGAGATGTACCAAGTAAAACAATTAGAATTTTTAAATTTTAGTAAATTGTGATTTAAAATTTATCAAATTATGAGAACTGGAAATTTTATGATTATAGACATCAATTTAATTTCTACATCCAATGCATTTGAATTGTAAATTTTGTTAAATTAATTGCAAGATTTAAAATTTTAGTGAATTGTTGTGTAAAATATTATTGAATTCATGCCCACAAGGCGTAGTATAGGCAGTGGATGGGTGTACTACTAAGGCAATCCTTGCGTAAGGTCACTAATTTGAAACATCGTGGGTACTAGCCTTACAAAAAAAAATTATTGAATTCATCATCTCATGTCTTTTGCTTTCAAATAGAGGAGAGTGGACGAGCTACAAAACCTTCTTGCAAAGTAAAGACAATGCAAATTGTAGTGACATAATTTCAACTCCTCCTTGCCCATTTCCAAATTCATTTTCACATTATCAAACATGAATACAAGAGGATCCATGGAAAGTAAATTTGGAGCTCGACTAACACATTCGTAATTTTTACATTGCAAATTTACTTAAATCACAATGAATTATGGATTTTTTGCATGAGATTTTGAAATTGAGAGTTTGACATTTCATCTTCTCACTTATTATTTCTTTCAAACATAGGATTGTGAACGAGCTACAAAAGATCGGTACAAAATAAATTTAGAAATACACAAAATAAAGTAATTCTATTTTTTTTAATTTTGGTAAAGTGTGATTTTAAAATTTATTGAATTATGAGAACTGAAATTTTTAAGATTATAGGAATCAACTTAATTTCTACATTTCATGCATTTTCATTGTAAATTATGTTAAATTAATTTTAAATTTTAATCAATTGTGGTTTTGTGATTTTAAAATTTATTGAATTTTTAAAAAATATACCAAATATCTTTACATCCATGGAAAAAAGAAAATCCGAAATATAAGTCGTGGTGTTTATTGAATATTTTAAATTTACATGAATGTGTTTGGGGGATTTGTAATGTACGTAAGTTATTTTTAGGCACACTAACTCAAATAGAAGATACAACTAGTATTCAATTCATAAAACTAACAAAAACTATGTGTTATACATGAAGCTAAAATTGCATGAATCAACTTTAATGCACAGGGGGGGCTTCTATAATTCACATAGGCTTAGGGAATGGCTCTGCGAGGTAAAATAGAGATCTGAAAAAACATATTTATAGGTACACAATTCAGAATTCAAGAAAATATAGTCACCAGAATGCTTCATCTTCAAGAATCCTATGCACAATGTACTGGGACCATTAATGAGGTTTCAAACAACAATGAGGATGAAGTATACTTCCAAGATCCTGGGAACCCTAGTATATGAAAATTATATCCTTCATCTCATAAATTTTCTAATCCATAGGTTTATGAAGGATTGGAGTTTATTTGGAAGTCAAATAAGCTTTAGTGTTATTAGGGACTACACAACTAGTTAAAGTTATGGAATTTCCAAACATTGGATAATGGTCACAAATTATGAATATCAGGATTGATATAGATTCATCATGATTCAAAGGACCTTTAATAAATGAAATAATCTAAATTGAACCTACAAGTAGCTTCAGTTAACAATTATAACAAAACTAGCTAATTTTAAGTGCACATAGAGCTAGTCTTGGAAATGGAGACTCCTAAACTGCCTTAGAGATTTACCAACTTGAAATCATACATGTATCAGTGATTAAATATATCATTAAGTTCATAGTAAATATCTTCCATCATATTTATAGAAGCATATTGAAAATTACAGTTTCAAAACTTCAAGTAACCTCAACTTCATGAATTTTAACAACATTGGAAAAAATCCTTCAAGGAGAGGAAGTAAGAAGGAATATAATTGCGAGATAAGCACCAGATATTAATGAAGAAAATAATATGGCTCCATATGATTTATGAATCATATGGAAACTCTCATGGGAGGGGTGCAACCCTTCTGTTGATTCCTCCTAGTTGATACACCTCCTGAATCCACTACAAACTACACATATATTTGCTTCAATCTTGGAGGATTGAATCCTTCAGGGAATGATTTGGATCATACCTGAAAATAAGACTTAAGTGGTTGTGTAGGCTTCACATGAAGCATATAAGAAGGCTGGAACAATTCCTATGGGTCACATCTCCCACAGTTGGCTTGGGCACATCTCCAAATTCTAAAGAAGCATCAAACCTATCTCATTCACAAAATAGTAATGCAAAAAGATCTGATAGGGGTGTTCTATCATTATTTTATAGACAAATTGGGACTCATGGTCGAATTTCCTCTTCATGTGTCCCACTTTCCTCAACCAATGAGCCCTCATCAGTTGAATAGGAACTTTCCTTCTTTCTCTTCCTTGATTTCCTGCCTTTCCAACTGACATGCTTCTCTTCCATTATAAATTGTGCCCTCCTTGTTTCCTACTTTTCACAATGACATGTGTTTATTCCTTTTAGAAACTGTGCCCTCCTTGATTTCCTGAACTTTCGTGCTTTTCATACTGACATGATTTCCTGCACTTGCTTGCTTTGTGCCTGCTTTCTATCTTTTTCCTAGCTTTATGGATTTTCTTTATTTTCTCATAGTTTCCATTTAGGATGACAACTCATTGGGTACAAAAACCTCATGCACCACCTTATCCACCTATCACATCCATTAGGTAAAAATATTAAATATATTCATAATATATAATAATTAAAAGATGCAATTTTTATCCCAAGTTTAAAAATTGCATGCAAGGACATTTATTAATTGTCAAAATTAACCCCTTAATTAATTAATCTATGTCTCCACTAGGAACCATGGGTTTCCAAAGGGTTAGGGGTTTTCTCTATGGTGTTATCAAGAAAATTGGGACATTATAGTCCTCCCCTCCCAAAATTGCTTGTCCTTAAGCAAGAAACCAACTTCAACCATCAATGAATCCAACCAGTGACTTAAATCCTCAAAATGTGTTGTTGACTGTCTAGAATTGGAATCCTCAATTCCAACTAAATACCAAAGTTCCACCATGTTTATGTTGCACCACTCTGATTATAGTCATTCCCCCAATGACTAACCCTTCTCCAAAATGATTTTTTAACCCAATTAAGATAACTGAGTATAATGCATGGATCCCACTACTTCCTCTACAAGGATCCAAATGTTTCTACCACTTTTGGAAAGATGTGATTCAAAATAATGCCAGGGTCCCATCATATTATATACATCCTTCCAAACATAAGTAACAAAAAGTGATATTTATCACAAAAAATGAAAATGAGGATGTGAAAATAATACCACCACATTGGAAGATCAACATTTCTAGTGCAAAACCGAAACTATGAGGGCCCCTGCAATAATTTATGCAAATCTTCAATGTAGGTTCAAAAAAATTTGAGACTTCTCCACCAAGAATAAAAACTATTATGTGATTGATTCCCAAAAGTATTGGAGATCTCAACTTTGTTGCTTCAATGACATATATGTGAGTACCATGTGCCAAGAAAAGTGTAGGCATCCTCCAACAACCATAGATGCCCATGTTGCTCACAGAAGATGTAGGATGTTTCTGCTAAAACTCCATTGGTGTAAGAAGAATGTACACCCTCCAAAGTGTAAAACTCCAACAAGTACCTATCCATCCATTCCATGGATGAAAAAATACTGAAACTATCAAGTCCATATGGAAATCTTGTGTCTTTCCCATGTGCATAATTCCAATGGCTCAACTCTTTGCCATTGGTTATGCAATCACCACTATGAATGGAGGAATCAAAGATAGGAAATGGATTCCTTTGCTGCTACTGAAAATGGAACAATTCTCTCATCAAATCATCATGGATGAGTGTGGGATCCTCCTTCTCCTCATGTGGCACCAAGAGAAAGAATCTCTTCACCCAATCATCATCCTCCTGTGCTATGGTTGTAGCAGAAAGTACATAGGATGAAAGGTTATGAATCAAATTGAAATTTATGCAATACTAATCCACCATGAATGTGGATGGATCCTTGTCTCCTTTTATTGGTTCATCAAATTTACCATTTTGTGCCTCCTCCAAAACTATACAACTTCCACAAAGAGGCAACTCCAAACCTCTCTGAAATAGTGCAAGTGATTGGCCTTCATTTTGTTTTCTTGCATCCTTCTCAAACACTTGCAAATCGAAACATATCTCATTATCCAGTATCTCATGAGGTTCTCACTCTGAAACTTGAATGCATTCAACAATTGAATGACTGATTGGAAGAGAGGAATTTGAAGGTGCTATTTGCAACTTCTTATGAAGCTAATCTTTCTGCATATGGAATTCTTGAAGGGATTTTTGGAAACTACTCAAAGAATACTGGGTGGACTTAATTATTTGTGATCTTGTCATTCTCTTATGCATCTTTCAAGGTTACTCCATGACACATTTTGACAAGATCCAGCAAATAATGTCTATCAGAAAGAAAACTCAAAATATTACTTTTGGTGTTGTATATTGCCTTCTGTATTTTCTCCATGTCCTCGGAATATTTCTCCTCCATGCTCCAACATATTTTCAAAACTAAAGCATGTGTTCCATGGAGAGTCTTTAGGGCCTCTTGAATATTATTTTCATCCATATTCAATGACCCTGCAAGTAAATGTAGTTCTTGTAGATGAAAATCTTCTTCATCTTCCATTACAGGATCAACTTCATGAAGTTCTTGTGGTGAAGGTGAAATCGATCCTGAGACCTTTTCTTGCTACAAGGTCTTCATGCTCATGTAATTTTGGTCTTGCAACAACTTGCTCAAGTGGAATATCTATGTCACCAACATAGAGAGGTGGACATCGATTGGTAGATGTTTCACTGAAACTTCAACACCCATTAGTAAGTACCTCACAAGATTTTGAGCATCCATCAGTAAATCCTCCAGAAATGCTTGAGCATCCATCAATAGGTTCTCTTTCATCCATGTCCAAAGTGTCACCCACCATGTGCACATGATCGTTTTCCATGCAGTATGTTGGGTGTGGTACATTCAACTCTTTTCAAAGTTAATCAATATGTAACCTTGACTCTTGAAGATATTCTTGGGTTCTCTTCAAAGAATCACATGTAGCCTCTCATTCGTTATGGATCTTTCATAATCTTCTTCTTCCTTCTTGAGTGAACAATGGTACATTTCATCCAACATGAGGAGATGATCTCTAGCTTATAGTAAGTTCATGTATCTCTCCTTCATATTGAACATACTTCTTTGATTTCTATGAACTCTTCTAAAAAGGATTCTCCTTCCAACTCTCCTCCAGAAGCTTTCCAACAACATCTTGTCACCAAGGTATTGGTGTCAACAAATATCTTCATCTCTACCATAAGATTCTCTCGGGCCTACTTTAGTGATCCACACAAATGATGTATCTCACAAAGAAGATCATCCACCAATATTTCTCCTTCCAATCGTTGATACCTAAGACCATCTTGCTTGTGGAATGGATCCATAACACATATCTCATTCTCATCATACAGGTCAGTATTAGAATCTTTTGCAAAATCACTTCCATGGTATGAAGTGAAGGGTAACTCTAAGGGTTGCAATGAAATGTGATATTTACAAAAATAAAAAATTACATCATACCTTGGTATTTCATCTTCATCCTCTTCATGTAAATGATTGGTTTTGGCATGATCTTTTTCTTTCGAGTCCACAAGAAGACTAACCATTGCATCATGTGGTTCACTCTTTTCCAACCCTTCATTTGGATGGATGAAACTATGTGTAAGTATTTACTCTCATGTTCATGTGCTCCTTAATTTCTATTCTCCTCCAAAATGATCTCTATATCACCAACATAGAGACTCATGCATCATTCAGTAGATGCTCTACTATCCAGGTCTACAGTGTATATATTCCTTAGCACAACCTTCTGCTTCACCACCTGCAGGACTAGATGGTTCATGAATATCCTCAATGATTATAGAGGGATTACTGGCACTTTGATTTTTCTCCTTCCATCCAGTTGATGCATCTTTCTCTTTATCCTTGAAGAAAATCCAAACAGTCTTATAATGCCTCTATATGCAGATGGATCTGATTGATCTTCACTTTTGGTCTTCTTTTCTTGAAGGAGTGGGACAACTTGGTTCCTTCCTTGATGGTCTATTTTTCTTGAGAAAATACTCATCTACTTTCTTAGGCTCAAATCCAAACCTACAATAAATATAATATTTGAAAGGAATGGCTTGAAAAACCTCTTCCCCCAAGGAAAGATACTCTTCGTAGTGGTGGTGCAAGTTTTCAATTGTATCTATTACCTTTTCAAAATCCTTCTTAGGATTAGCAATTGGTGGTTCATCCTTGTTGTCTTCATAGTCCATATGGTCACAAAATTAATCATCCTCATTCCTTTAAATTTGCAAGATACCATCAACAGATATCACCTCTTCTTCTTCATACTACTGAAAATCATCTTCAACTATTTGTACAAGCCTCATGCTTGCAACTTGAGATGTGTTATGCAAGATTTTTTCGATGAGATCTAACTTTCCACAAGAGAAGAGGAAAGCGCTTTGATACCACTGTAATTTGCCTAAGTGATGTTTAGGAACACTATCTCAAACAACAGATCTAACTAGTATACAATTCATAAAACTAACAAAAACTATCTTCTAGGCATGAAGCTAGAATTACCTAAATCAACTTTAATGCACAAGGGGGATTATATCATTCACATAGGATTAGGGAATGGATGTACAAGTTAAATTATATATCTGAAAAAACTATGATAGGTACACTAATTCATAATTTAAGGAAATTCAGTCACCAGAATGCTTGATTTTCAAGAATCCTATGCACAATGTACTGGGACCATTAAGGTTTCGAACATCGACGAGGATGAGGTCTACTTTTAAGATCCTGGTCACTGCAGTATATGAAAAATATATCTCTGGTTTTATCAAGGTTTGAATCCATATGTTTAGGAAGGACTTGAGTTGATTTGGAAGTCAAATAAGCTTCAGTGTTATTTGGGATTGCATAACTTGTTAAAGTTATGTACTTTCCAAATAGTGTCTAATGGTCACAAATTATGAATATAAGGATTGGGATGGATTCATAATGATTTAAAGGACCTATAACAACTAAAATAATCGAAATTGGACCTACATGCAGCTTCAGGTAATAATTATAACAAAACTAGTTAATTTTAAGTGCACAAAGAGCTAGTCTTGGAAATGGAGACTCCAAAACTGCCTCAGATATTTACAAACTCAAAATCATACATATATCAGTGATTAAATATATAATTAAAGTTATAATAAATATCCTCCATCATATTGAAAATTACAATTCCAAAACTTCAAGTAAGCTCGACTTCATGAATTTTAACAACATTGGAACAAATCCTTCAAGGAGAGGAAGTAAGAAGGAATAGAATTACGGGATCAACGCTAGATAGTAATTAAGAACATAATATGTCTCTATAGTATTATTGAAGCATATTTTAACTCTCACGGGATGGGTGAAACCCTTCTACTGATTCCTCCTGGATGATACACCTCTCGAATCCACTACAAACTACACAGTTCTTTGCTTCAATATTGGAGGCTCAAATCCTTCAGTGAATGGGATGGATCATACCTAAAACTTAGATTTCAATGGATGAACAAGATGAAAATGAAGCATAGAATAAGACTAGAACAATTCCTATGGGGCACATCTCCCACAGTTGGCTTGGGCACATCTCCAAATCCTAGAGAAGCATCAAAGGTGCATCAAAGCTATCTCATTCAAAAAATAATAATGGAAAATGATGTGATATGGGTGTGTTATAATTATTTTATAGAAAAAATTTGCTTCATGGTCGAATTTCCTCTTCATGTGGCTCAGTTTCCTCAACCAATGTTCCCTCATGAGTTTAATAGGAACGTTCTTGCTTTCTCTTTCTTGCTTTCTTGCTTTTCCAACTAACATGCTTTTATTCCTTTAGAAATTGTGCCCTCCTTGTTTCCTACTTTTCACAATGGAATGCCTCTATTCCTTTTAGAAACTGCATCCTCTTTGCTTTCCTGAACTTTCCTGCTTTTCGTACTGACGTTTTTTTCCTGCACTTCCCTAATTTGTGCATGCTTTTCTGGATGGTTGATTTTGTGGTTCTTTCTATCTTTTTCCTGGCTTTATGGATTTCCTTTATTTTCTCATAGTTTCAATTTAGGATGACAACTCATTGGGTTCACAAACCTCATGTGCCGCCTTAGCCACCTAACACATCTACTAGGTAAAAATATTAAATATATTCATAATATATAATAATTAAAACATGCAATTTTTATCCCAATTTTAAAAATTGCATACAAGGACATTTATTAATTGTCAAAATTAACCCCTTAATTAATTAATCTATGTATCCACTAGGAACCATGGGGTTCCCAAGGGTTAGGGGATTTCTCCATGGTGTTATCAAGAAAATGGGGACATTATAGGAGTACAAATATTTTTTGAGGAAACCTTCTTAGTATGAGGGGGGGCTCTTTCATATATTTTAGTAATAAATATTGTTGGTCACTAATATTTAAAAGATCGATCATGAAAATGTTTGATCAAGTTTTCTGCATGTCTTCTATAATACTATATATCGGATTAGATGAGGAAGACGATTGTCATTTTGTGTCCCTTATTGTGGATGGGTAAGGTACGAGTATTGGGAACAACTTGCTACCTGTGCCTCTTATGCACTAGATAGTTTGCATGCCCTTGTCCATCATGTATTTTTTCATTTCATTTTCTTATTCATTGATAGCCTAATCAATTGGGATACTTTGATCCATCTTAGTACTAAAAACTTTGATGGTAGGAAACTACCCCTTCACTCAAATTCATTTTTCAAATCCTATTAAAATACTTTTTTGAAGGAGTAAAGATGATGATGGTAGGAAACTACCCCTTCGCTCAATTTCATTTTTCAAAGCCTATTAAAATACTTTTTGAAGGAGTAAAGACTCTTTTCTACTCAAAGTGCAAAAGAAATAATACTTCGAGAAGTAAGGGTGAGGGAGTCGTTACCAAGGAACGTGATATCCCCTTACCGAGGGACAGTCTATCCAATGACATCTTTAGGGTGAGGGAGAGATATTTTCCTTATCAAATGAGAGGTTTAACTTCTTTATCGAGAATGTCGAATGGTTAAAAATATGTGTTTTCTTTTAAGAATTTACAGGTTCGAATCTAGAGAAGGTAAGGTATATACACTTCCATCAACATAGGAAAAAAAAATAATATACATATATGAATGTGAATTAGACCTAAGATCCGAAAATAAAAGTCCTTTCATTTTTACAATCAACATAACATGGCAAGTGTGACAAGTGTAAGAAGGAAAAACCGAGTAATAAAGGTTTTCCAACACAATAAGAACCATGGTAAAATGATACATGGACCTAAGAAATTGAGTTTATTAGTAGCCAAAGACTCTTAGAAAAGTGGACTATTTCAAATAATAATATAATTATTTATTTTGATAAATACACATTATTATTATTTATTTCTATTAAAAATACATAAAATAATTTAAATAATACAATTATTTATTTTAATAAATACACATTATTATTATTATTTAATTTCTATTAAAATATATAAAATAATTTAAATAAAATTTATGAGATGTTATTAAATGTTATTAAATAATGTATATATTCTTTCTTTTATATTTAGGTATAAGTATAATTTCGAATTTGGTTTTGGTTGATGTATAGTCTTTCATACCTACATTATGTACATTCATTTTAAGACCAATCAAAGTACAATTTAGAAATGACAAACACGCGAATGCTATTTGGTTTGAACGAGTTATTTTACTATATCAATATTGAAATGAAAAGATTTTAATATATCAATATTATGGTATCACTGGTTTACATATTCCCTTTTTAAACCCTAGTCATATTATGGTTTTTATATACTCCTTTTTTAAATCCTTGTTAGATTAAGGTTTTCATATAAAGTCATATACTCTATTTTCAAGTCTTCTAATATTATATTAAACCTTTCTTTTGTTAAAACATGCCTTTGATAATAATCTACATTTTAACTATATATTTTCATGCAAATCCCCTTTGAACCTTTTACAAAGAAGCATTGTTATATCCTATTACAAAGGAGCATTGTTATTTTTTATTTGAGCTTCACTGAATGATCGACTAATCTAGGGATTATGTTTCTTAATCACAGTATACAAATACTGTGCTTTAAAAGCACAGTATCATGTTTCTCAAGCACAGTATACAAATACTTTCTTTAAAATCTTTATAAATCCTCCCTTATAGATATTGTCCAATGTTAAATTATTTTCTTATGATATGAATATTAAGAAAGTTAAAATTTTAGCTCATTGGCTTCCATTCCAAAATATGTTCGATATTACATATTTCAAACTTTTTGGAATAACTTTGAAATCAATAAAAGTTCATTGTGTAGATGAGATGATGTAAGAGTGTAAAATATAATAAAATCTTATAATAAAATTAAAAAAAAATCATATTTTATTTCTTATTTCTTATTTTTATATTTCATTACATTTAAATAATAATAAATAATTTAAATTATAATGTATTTTTTTAATATTATATTAAATTTCAATAATAAAATGTAATTTACATTGTAATATCATGGTGTCATGTAAAAAGGAAAATAGAATGAGCAACCCTTGGTATGATCAAGAGTGCAACAAAATCCATTCGGGATGCTTCCAACAAGTCTTTAAAAACCGACAAGATCTCTAGATACAAACTGCTATTTAAAAGGGAAAAAAGATGTTATATAAGTAAAAAACAAGAGAATATTTTGCACCTCTCTAAGGTAGATCCCAAGAAATTCTGGAGACAAATTATGAGTCGTAGAAATAATTAAAATAATATGATTCCCTTAGGAGATTGGAATTCATACCTTAAAAAGCTTTACAAATCCTCGATGTCATAGACAACATTCAAACATTTTCTACAAAGGAAGAAGTTTTCTCTTTAGAAGACATAGAGTTTGGGGTTAAGCGACTTGCAAAAGGGAAAGCTAAGGACATTGAATGATACCAAGCGAAAATATTTAAAATCGGTTGACATATCATCATCCCTCACATCCACAAGCTCTTCATTTTAGAATTCAAACAAGGTTTCCCTAAACCCTATACATAAAGCCTCAGTGTTCCTATTTTTAATTGTGGAAATAAAAACAATCCATATAATTATAGGACCATTGTGACTATCCCTCTTTTAACCAAATTATATGGAATTATTCTGGAAAAGAATATCAGCATATGGCTATAAAGGAACGGAAAACAAGCTAAAGGCCAAGTAGGATTTTGGGGCTATCATTCAACTATGGACCACCTTGTTACTCTTGGGACCATTTTTGAGGAGTGTCGCAATAGTAAAACTAAAATTTATTTTTTGCTTTGTTGACTTTAAAAAAACATTTGATACAGTTCCCAGAAGTAACCTTTGCAATAGATTAGAAGAGCTAAAAGTCCCTTTTGAGTTGAGACTTGTTGCAATAAGGTTGTATGAGAAGGTTATTGCCAAGTTTAGGAGTTATCAGGGTTGGTCAAAAGAAATTAATTGTAATATAGGAGCCTAGCAAGGTTGTCCCCTATTCCCTACCAAGTTTTGGTATTTACACCGACATGATAGAAGGTTGTTTGGAAGAGGCAGGTTTTTCTAACATGATTTTGGCTCATATAGTCATCATCCTTATTCTCTATGCTAATGATATTGTTCTGATGGCGAGGAGTTGCTATGATCTCAACAAGCAACTAAATATTCTCAAGGATTTTTTCTCTATTATGGGTATGATTGTTAATACTAACAAATCAAAGGTTATGATAATCAAATCCCAAAAGATCACTTATGACAATTTCATGTATGACAATAATAACAACTTGGACGCAATGACTTGATATAAATATCTCATAATCATTCTTCATCATAAGCTTAACTAGAGTTATAGCATTGAGAAAAAGGATTAATAGAGGATGCGAAGCTTATTATGGAATTGAAAATAGTTGTAAGTCAACAAACATTTAGATCTGGGATAGGAAGAAATTCCTCTTTCAGACACTCGACACTTTTTATTATCTTATTTGGTTGTGAATTTTGGGGCTGAAACATCTCTAAAGAATCTTGGGGAAGGATAGAGCAAATCCAAAAGTGCTTAATAACATAAAATCTCAAAATTAAAGGCAATACACCCTATCCTATCCTCCTCATAGAAGTGAGTCTCTCCACGATTGATAGCATGGCCATGATTAGGTACATAATGTACAAGAACAATATAAACAACATGGGAGACAAGAGGCTTCATAATATTTCTTCATACTCAAGTCAAAACCACTTGCAACTTAAGCAAGGTTGGCATAAAGATAACAACTCTTGGTTAAACCATTGGGGAGTCAAGGAAGAGGTCACTTTGTAGAATAATGATAATATTAAGTATTATAACATCTAAATTTATGCAAAATATGTGGTGTAATAAAGAGTTAGAGGATAAGAGAAAATAAAAATATTAGAAGGAGGTGATAAACTGTGATCTAGAAGATCAAAAGTATCTCTCTATTTTAACTAGCCGAAAGAAGAAAATCAACATTTATAAAATAAGAAAAAACTCTCATAAGCTCCATATTGAAAAAAGGCACTAGACAATTCCTAAGACGTCATGGTATGAAAGAATCTGTCATCTTTATGACACGAAGAGGGTTGAATACGGAAACCACTTTCTCATAGAATGTCCTACATACACCCACACTAGAGTGCAATTTCAAAACATTTGCCACAATATTGGTCTTTCTAACTTTTTAACTCATCATAACTATGGTGATTTAGGAATGCTTCTGTCAAAGTTTTTTTAGCATAGAAATAAAATCTAGAGAAAACCAAGTGACTCCTTTCCTTTTTTAAGGTTCGATAGACCAAGGTAGAGGATGATGATCTAATGGTGTTTGTTGGTTTTGGGCCCTAGAGACTTGGGATTCATTCTCAAGTAGGCCTATGCCCCACCCTTAATTTTGGGGGATAAAATATCAGGGTGGCTCTTTTCGTTGAACAAAAAAGGTTTGATAGACAAAAGTTGGTCTCACTGAACGTTAATAACTATCATCATTATTTTATTGAAAATAAAAATGTTTATTAACTTTTTTTTACTATAAAATGTTATGTTTGTATCCTCACTTACTTTTGTATTAAGAGTCCCCCCTAGATGGGGTTCTAGCTGGCCAATCACTCGATAGGACGAGCATCCAAAACGAGCTCCATTTGGAGGCTCGTTTCTAAATATCATCTCTTTGCCTAAATGATTTCGGGCTTGAGCATGGATGACAACCTAAATCCCACGCTCTAGACTAGTATGCTTCCGTTCAATCTTAGTAATGAGATGTGATAAGTGTTGAATTGGTGTTAATATAAATGGTCTCCACATGGAATAAATGCATATGGAGTTAACTCCTACAAAGAAGGATCATTCCTATCTCATGCGCAGACAACCTGCAAGTAATCATATCATAGTTTATCCATATTTATTTAGCATCTGGATGGATCAACTTTCCCATTTCAATTCTACAGGTTTGCTTTTGGCACGGGGATTCACTTATTGAGCAATATCTTATCACGTTCATTCATAAAGGGGGGTTTTTAATTGTGAAAAATAAGGTCAATATATTGTAGGTATTGGGGGGCATGGAATAGAGAATTAGGGGTTTATAGGTATTGTGGGGTATAAAAAGGGGTTTCTAGTAAAAATAAAGAATATATTATAAAAATGGGGGTTTTTAATTGGAAATATGTGTTGGGACTTGATAGGGGGCTCAACAAAAGGATTTTTGTAAGTAATTAACAATATCTAGTGAAATTAGGGGTATTCTTTAATATCCCATGAACGAAGGCGCTATGGCATGGTTTAACTAAGTGAAGACCTCGTGGCTTTTGGTTGTTATCTCTAGATTTATTATGTCATGATTGAGAGAAAAATGATTTTCTTAATGGGCAGGAGGTCGACCTTTTCTAAGGCTTGTATCCTTGGATGCGAACACTCTTGAGTAGAAGTCTCCTTGTTGGTCTGAAGATCCTTGTTTGAGAAATTTCAACTTCTCGTCGTCGATGTTGGAGTATCGGTACAATCGCATGGTATAATCGTCGTACCTTTGGGAATTCCTAATGATCTACAGTTTTTGGTGTAACTACAAACCTTACATGGTATCAAAGCTTGTGGTCTCACGTTCAATTCCCCGAATTTGATCAAGATGTTCAGAATGCTAATTTTAAAATAGAGCAAGTGGATAACAGAGTTTCCTTGGTTGTCTCTTATTTGGATAGCCTAGAATTCTGTCTTCTTGCGAGTTGCTCTTTTCCCCAGAATGTTGTGACTTTGGGGGTTTCCATTCCTCTGAATTTCCGTGATCATGATACCATTCTAGATGATACAACTCAAAAACCTAAGTCCTACTCATTTGCAAATGTTTTTTTTTGTCTTGTGTCATGGTCTTTATGTTTTTGTAGTTTCTTCTTTTTAGTTTATACTCGATGAGGAAGTTGATCTTAAGCTCATGTTTTGAGAATTTTTGAAACAATTTTTGCTCCTCATTATGATCTCCATGACCAAAGCTCTAGCAAATTT
>LPNX010098958.1:0-15099 GCA_001517045.1 Pseudotsuga menziesii | reverse complement strand
TATATATAATATTCTTATAATATATTATATTATATCACAAATTTTGTTTTTTATATATATAATATATTATACGCCTATATATATATTATAATATTTACACTTTTATATTTATATTATTATAATAGTTATTACTAAAAGTTATTCTTTAGTTAAAGAAACAATTTTAATTGAGAATATTTGTTTATGTTTATCATTTTTTTTACTATATAAAATGGTATATTTATATTATTACAAATAACTTTTGATTTTTTATATTTTTGTATCATCAATTTTTTTTCATATATAAACATTTAAGATTGATTATTCTCACTAAACATTTAAAACTTATAATACATTGGAAAAAAAATGAAAAATAAAACCGTGGTGTTTTTTTTCTCTATATTATATCAATTTAAATAACAACATAATTTTAACCTTGTGGTATTTTATTAAGAATGTAACTATAAAATGTTGTATTTATATAAGTTTTATCTTTTATATTTAATATTTGTTTTAATTGGATATATAAATTTCGCTCCTCATTTATGTTGAATTTTAAATATTAAATTTTAATAATGATGATGTTAGGTTAATAAAAGAATTTTACTATGATTTATTTAAATTTTAAAAATATAGGTTTTTTTTCATGTAATGTAGTTATAAATATTTTATAATATGTTTATTTTTATTTTTTAAGTTGGTATTTACAAAGTTTCAAAGGTTGATCTTATACAAGAAGTGCTTTAACATAGCATCCATTCACAATTTATTCTCCATTCTATAAGTTTTTCGTAATATGTTTATTATAAATTATTTAAATAATTATATATTTAAGAATCCAAATATATTTAAAAACTCATCCTGTGATATTTCTTTTTAATTTCTTTATTTTTAAACTTTTTTAAAATAATATGATAATTGCTGTCTAACTTATCATCTTCCCACACATGCCTTTTTTAAAATAAAAAATTAAGATACCTCAAGGTTACAAATGATAAAAGAAACTTGTTCTTTATGATACCCATTATATCTCCAATTAAACAATAAATTATACCTACCCAAAGTTTTTAAATTGGCCTAATGAAGGTTACTCTCGTTGCCATTATAACCATCATACAATTTTTTTATTATATATAGTATAACTTTACTCTACTCTACTCTAAATCTTAACTTTACTCCACTCTAAATCTTAGATTATACACATTTCAACTTGCATTTTCTTCTTTTATAATTTTTATTAAATGTGTATTTTTCTATTTTTTAATTTTTATTATTTCTTTAAATCAGGAAAAGAGTATTAATGGCTGATGAAACAACACAATCAATTTTTCGAATGACAAAAATCATTATTAACCAAAAAAGATGGAGAGGGTAACAATCATTCAGCCCAACCACTAAGCTATATCTAATGGACAATTTTTATAGACATCTTTATCTTTAAACTCATAACACAGAAATAAACATAAAAATAAAAAATCAAAGATAAATTTAAGACAGGATCCAAAACTAAAAACAATTATTTACAATTTTTTTACACATTGTACACACTTCACGAGAATTGGCCTCATCTTTGACACTTTGACAATTGCAAAAAAATATGAACCTAGGCATAAGATTACTCAGAATAAGATTTCTATAGTTTACCATGTTATTTTTATAAAAACTCATCTTTCATAATTTGCAATAATGACTATATATATATATATATATATATATATATATATATATATACTATTTTGTACGTATACGTTATATCGTTTTATATAATTTAACTTTCTTTAATTTTTCATGGTTTTGGATTTGAATATAACATTTTTTATATGTTTTTTATTATGTATTTTTTTTAATATTTTATAATGAGTTAAAATTAGTGATATACTTTCAATATTTTTATTTTAATAATATTTTATAAAATAATTTTTATATATATTTTAAAATAAAATAATGTTTTATTGATTTATTTTAGAATATTGTTTTTATAGGAAAAAAATAGTTCTTTTGATATTTAAAATGAATAAAAAAGTACAAAATATGAATCATTGACGTCACCCCAAGGAATTATCATATATAAGCTTCAAAGACTAAAAGACATAAGCAATATGAGCTAGAAATTGACTAGAGACCACCTACTAGTATATGACTAAGAAACCATAAACTGTTTACTACCAAACCAATATGAGAAGGAGACCATTCTGGTAGAGAACACGCCAAACATAAACCAATCAACAAAAACAAGACCCCAAAACAAGGAGCCTTATGCCATAATATCCAAAGTGCCCTGAAAAGTAAGAGTGTCTTCTTGATATTCCTGCACAAGGAGGAGACCTTCCACGCCGACCAAAGCTTCTTTAGATAACTTATCTACATCATTGTTATGTTCCCTAAAAATATGATCAAAGGTGAGCTCATAAAATGATTTTTCAGCAACTATGTGTGCTTGCATTAATGCATTAAAGAAACCACCTTTAGAGAGCAATAACTTCTGGCTTGGTTGATGATCATTAAAGACTCTCCAAATACCTTCAATGAATCAATGCCCTGCACGTTGGAAACATTTAGAAGGCACTACAAGGATAACAATTCTACCTTGGAGTTTGAATCTCTCACACAATACATCTTAAGATTAAAGTAATGATCAACATTTAACTTCCGTAAACAACCTACACCACGATTACCTCCTTGAGATGCACCATCAAAGTAACCCATAATTGACGTAGTGACATGAATGTTGTATATCATTCTACTTTTCTTGATTTTTTATGAAGAAAGTACATAATATTTGAACAAACTGATAATTTTAATAACACTGGCAATAATATTGCGAGGTTTGCCTTCAAAGCTAGCAGAATTTCTTGATTTCCAAAGCTCCCAACACGTAAAAAATGGAATAAGTTTATGATATTTGGATGTCTTATACCAACGGTAAAAAATGAGCTCAAGGGGGTCTAGGCCCCATATGTTATGTATGCTTAATGTTTCGCATACCTTTATCCATAAGTCTCTGCTGAAAGGGAAGTTGACAAATAAATGATCTGAATAATGAAATTATGATTTACACGACGAACACATACTGAGACCAATCCATTCCCTCCATTGCAGGTTATCCCAAGTGAGAAGGAAATTTTCCATAGCCATATGAAACACTTAAGTTTCATGGAAACCTGTCATTTCCATAACTTTCCATGGCACCACTTCGGTACACCAAAAATATAATTCAACATTAGGGTAGAGTAAGCAGACTTAGTAGTTACATTTTTTGTGACCTAGTTGCATGACCATATCAGCTCATCCTCCTCTGAGGTCAACCTTATACCTTATTTGCTAAGATAACCTATGTAATTTGACCATTCTTTAGTCCAAATACTACCTAGACCCAAGTCATCTGCTTTCAACCAGTAAGATGGTTTAGGATGGAGCCATCTGGGCCTTTTTATATGAACAAGAGTAATGAAACACAATTCAACCAAGTATTCCTGCAGATAAGGAGTTAAAATATAGTTTTCTATATTTACAATAATTGGATCCACACCAACCAGAAAATCTGTACCATTTCCAACCTTCCAATTCAATCCTCTACTAATCCAAGCAAAATCCTTAATGAAACTTCTCCATAAATTTGAAATATTGAGTATTCTTTAAAAGAATTCCTAATCCACCCAAGGATAAATCCTTTACTATATTTTCCATGAATCACCTCACTTCATAATCCCTTCCTGAACAAACCCCTCCATATGCTTTTCATGCTTAAAGTCGTGCTGAAATACTGAAGATTTTTATCATCCCATCCCCCCAAACACTTTGGTTTAGAAAGTCTTTCCCAATTTACCAAGTGATATTTACCTCTTTCAGCACATCTCGACCATAAGAAATTAAACACCATCTATCTAATCTTGGACAGAATAGATTGTGGTACATGAGCTAATGAAAAGCAAATAGGAATTCCAATAAGCAAAACCTTCAATAAGACATTAAACCAGCCAAAGAAAAGCTTTTGTAAGTCCAATTATTAATCATTTTCTCATACTTTTGAAGAAGCCACACCCAATCTTTGACACAATAACAATTTGGCTTTAGAAAATAGACTAAATATTTGGAACCATCATCAATACTAGAAATCTAATTAGGAAGAAAGGATGAAATCTATATTAGAGACTCCTCATCTACCCCATTTTTTAGAAAGGAATATTTGTTAACATTTACCTCCGTACTAGATGCATTGCAAGACAGAGCAACAATCTCATCAAAAATATGTCATTCATCCATATTACCTTATCCAAATAAAATTACACCATCTATAAAAAGTAGATGAGTAATAAATATGGAAGCACATATTTTTAACCCTTTATTGTGTCCTCATTTTAGCCACAACAATAAATCTACCAAGGCCCTCAATAGCCAAAATAAACAGAACGGTAGAGTGAGGGAAACCTTGTCTGATACCTATGCTATTGGAGAAAAAGCCCGAGGGAGCAGCATTTATAAGGACAACAAATTGTGTAGTATTCATATAATCCATGATTAAGTTGACCGCCAAAAAAGGGACACCAATCTGAACTAGAAGCGGTCTTAAACATACCTAATTGATCATGACATATGCTTTAACAAGATCCATCTTCATAATTAAACCATCCAGTTCCTTAACCTTGATGGAATGCAAACACTCTTGCATCACAACCACAACATCTAGAATTTGTTTATTCCCCAAAAAAACAAATTGCTCTATTGACATCACATTTGCCAGTTTAGTCTTCACTCTATTGGCAATGATTTTTGGCATAAGTTTATAGGCAAGATTATAGAAAGCTATAGGCCTAAAATCATTAAATGAATCAGCCTTTTTTTTATTCAGGAATAAGTTTTTTTCCAGAAGAAAAATAGTTGTTCATTTATATTCAATATTAGAATCAAAGGTAACTTGTGACAGTACGACGATATCAAGATATCATATCAGAGCAGAACCATAAGACAGTTCTGAGGGCCTGTACAATGCAAGAAAGAGAGATCATTCTGTGAACTCTAAGGAAAAACATCAGCCAACTTTTACAAGATAGATCATCCATACATGTCTAAGGAGGAAACATAAAGAGCCCAGTTTAGTATATCCAAGGAAGTGCTCGGGGAAGTGTACTAATATCAATACCCTCAAAGGAGAAACAGTGTCAACCTCAATACATCCAATATGATGCTAAAAGACTCAACCATCCATACTCGAAAATAAAGCAACCAAAAGGTTAAAGAGTAGGAGGTACAAGCTCTGCTCTAGAAGAGTTGTGGCTTATCTTCCCCAATAGCTATTTCCTCATAATATTTAGTAAAGGAAAGTAGGCCCGCACCCATGGGGAGCATTTCCTTGGATAAATTGTCTTCCCTCTTCTTGTGTTCTCTAAAGACATGATGAATGTCTAAAGTGTGAAAGAAGGCCTTCAGCTCCATAATGTTGTCACACCAACCATCCAGATCGAGGGCAGAGAGAGTTTCCTTATCATTAGCCCAATTAATGAGTACAGAAGCGTCCCCATATACATGGAGAGAGGGAATGTCAATCTCTTTTGCAAAAAACAGTAGAGCCCAAAGAGCCAATAATTCTATTGTGGTGTTGGTGTTGTGCCCACATCCCATCTTGATGCAAAAAAATGATATTGGATGATCAAAAGAAAGATACCAACTCCTCCATACTTATTTGTTGCAGCCCCATCGAAAAATCATGATGGATAAGTTAGAACAGGAGCAATATTGTAACACCCTAGTTTTGACCCCGTTTTGCATGTAAATAATCATGGTGTGGAGATCAAGGCAAAAGCCCCACCATCGATTTACTGTTTTGTTTCGGCAATTAAGATTTAGGCCGATGGTGTTTTTATCCTAGCTGAACGTTATAAGTTTGTACATCATGTTAAATTTGCAATTTTTAAATTAAAATCCTATAGCTAGCTATGTCAATGCAACAAAATGAGATGGGGGCATGATTTTTCCTAAGGATAAGGTGGGGAGGATGGGAAGAGGAGGCATACTCTTCAAAATGGGCAGAGCACACATTTATGAAAAATGTTTTTAATTTTTTCTTGGGCAAGAAAACACCAAAAATGCCTACCTTTCCTTCATGCAGTTGCGTTTTCACCTTCCCCTCACGATTTGTACTGGGGGGAACATTTTGGCAAGACATTCGGGCATTCCCACGGCAAGCAAAACCGCTCTGAGTCTTGATTCAGGAATTTGTTTTCTTGTTCTGTGAATGGTTTTTCCCTTTTACGATTTTCTTGTCTGATGGTCGTTTTTCTAGAATGCGCATGCTAGAACCATGTTTGTGTTTTTGAATTGAAGGACCAGCAAAACATTTTCAATCTTGTGATTGCAGTAGTCGATTTGGCTCAGGAAATGCCCAAAGTTTTCTAATTGTTGTGTGTGTGTATTCCTTGGTTCTGTTACATTTTGTTAATCCCAGAACTAAGATCGTTGTGTACATCCTCATTTGAACCGATTTGGGGAATGGAAATGGAGTCCGGACTTGCTTGATAAACCTAGTGTATGAAGGAACCTCATAGACCACTCTAGAGGGCTAGTTTTCTTCTTGTAATACCTTGAATAGCACTAGAAGGGAAGGCATGGCCTAAGGGACTGTGTAGCAGAGAAGGGGATGCTTCCTTGTGTTGGGTGTGCAAATGTTTAGAAGTCAGGCTAGATCCGATGTAGGTGTCCATAGCTCTGGGATTGAGCTCACTAGCTTAGCAGTCAGTCTTTTCACCTCCTTGGCATCCTGATAAACCGAACTCTATTGTCTTGAATGTGTCTCATGTGAATTTTGGCTAAGTGTAAAACACTGTCTATGTAAGCCTGATAAATCCAACTGGAAGGATGGCTTAGCTAGTACCCTGATAAACCCGTCTATTGGCTTGGTTGTGACTTGTATAAACTTTGGCTATGTGTAAATCACTGCCTGTGTGAGCTTGATAAACCCAACTGTGTTGGCTTGGCTGGGTTTTATTGTATCCTTGGCTATGGGGAATTCTACTAGTGTTCCTTATTCCTTGGGGAAATCATGCTCAGCTCGGGGGTGGCAGTGTTTCTGAGAGATTGAAGAGCACATTGTCCTATGGTTGGGTGGAACGTTGCAAAGACATAGCTGGTTGCTAGACAAGATTTTGATAAAAATAAGTATCTCTTGTGTTTCAATCCCTACAACTATACTTGTTTATAAATTAATATGAAATGATGAATGCTTGAATGAAATGCGTTGTGTTTCAGCTGTATATTTCATGAATGATGCATCTATGTGTGTAATTAATTCAATGGATTTTCTAAGTTGTATGAAGTTAGATCGACCGGATTGGTGATGGCCTAGATGTCGGAAATCAATGTTATACTTACAAATTTTCATGAACAGATTGAATTTATACAGATTTTCCCTTCCGCAACTTGTGGGATGCGGAAATGCGCCTTGCAAAAGTTTGGAATCCACAATTTCCTTTCCACAATTCCGTTTCCCCAACATGCGGGATGTGGGATGCGGGATGCGGGATGCGGGATGCGGAAATGTCGTTTGGCAAAATCTGCTTTCTGCAATTCCTTTTCCACAGCTTGCGGGATGCAAAAATGACTTATGGTAAAATTTTGAATTCTGCAACTTCAATCTCCACAACGACCATTCCGCATGCGGGATGCAAGATGGGGGCATGATTTTTCCTAAGGATAAGGTGGGGGGGATGGGAAGAGGAGGCATACTCTTCGAAATGGGCAGAGCACCCATTTCTGAAAAATGTTTTTAATTTTTTCTTGGACAAGAAAACACCAAAAAACGCCTACCTTTCCTTCATGCAGTCGTGTTTTCACCTTCCCCTCACGATTTGTACTAGAGGGAACGTTTTGGTAAGACATTTGGGCATTCCCACGGCAAGCAAAATTGCTCTAAGTCTTGATCCTTCAAGAATTTGTTTTCCTGTTCTGTGAATGGTTTTTCCTTTTTACAATTTTCCTATTTGATGGTCGTTTTTTCCGGAATGCACGTGCAAGAACCGTGTTTGTGTTTTTGAATTGAAGGACCAAAAAAACATTTTCAATCCAGTGATTACAGTAGTCGGTCTGGCTCAAGAAATGGCCAAAGTTTTCTAATTACTGTGTGTGTGTCTTCCTTGGTTCTGTTATGTTTTGTTAATCCCAGAACTAAGATCGCTGTGTACATCCTCATCTGAACCAATTTGGGGAATGGAAATGGAGTCTAGACTTGCTTGATAAACCTAGTGTGTGAAGGAACCTCACAGACCAATCTAGAGGGATGGTTTTCTTCTTTGCATACCCTGAATAGCACTGGAAGGGAAGGCATGGCCTGAGGGACTGTGTAGCAGAGAAGGGGATGCTTCCTTGTGTTGGGTGTGTAAATGTTTAGAAGTCAGACTAGATCCTCTGTAGGTGTCCATAGCTCTGGGATTGAGCTCACTAGCTTAGAAGTCAGTCTTTCCACCTCCTTAGCATCACGATAAACCCAAATCTGTTGTCTTGGATGTGTCTCATGTAAATTTTGGCCAAGTGTAAAACACTGTCTGTGTAAGCCTGATAAATCCAACTAGAAGGATGGTTTGGTTGGTAGCCTGATAAATGCATCTGTTGGCTTGGTTGTGACTTGTATAAACTTTGGCTATGTGTAAATCACTGCCTATGTGAGCCTGATAAACCCAACTGTGTTGGCTTGGCTTATTTTTATTGTATCCTTGGCTATGGGGAAGTCTTCTAGTGTTCCTTATTCCTACGGGAAATCATTCTCAGCTCGAGGGTGGAAGTTTTGCTGAGAGATTGAAGAGCACACTGGCTTATGGTTGGGTGGAATGTTGCAGCAACATAACCGGTTGCGGGACAAGCTTCTGATAAAGATAAGTATCTCTTGTGTTTCAATCCTTGCAACTATACTTGTTTATAAATTAATATGAAATGCTGAATGCTTGAATGAAATGTGTTGTGTTTCATCTTTATATTTCATGAGTGATGCATCTATGTGTGTAATTATTTCAATGAATTTTCTAAGTTGTATGAAGTTAGATCGATCAGATTGGTGATGGCCTGGATGTCAGAAATCAATGTTATACTTAGAAATTTTCATGAACAGATCGAATTTATGCAAATTTTCCCTTCCGTAAATCCCTTTCCACAACTTGTGGGATACGGGATGCGGAAATGCACCTTGTAGAAGTTTGGACTTCGCAATTTCCTTTCCGCAACATGCGGGATGCGAAAATGACTTATGGTAAATTTTTGAATTCTGTAACTTTGATCTCCGCAACGATCATTTCGTATGTGGGATGCGGAATGTGGCATGCGGGGTGCGGAGTGCGAAGGTGAAATTTTGATATGTTTCTGATTCCGCAAGTGAAGCTCCCCGCACCGTTGATTTTCTGTGGGATGATTCTCAGCCATTGATTTGATTTCGGATGCGGAACAGACTGTGACCATTGATTTCCACTGTGATTCTTCTCAGTTGTTTGATCTCTCAATGGTTGAGAAAGATATAAATTTTATAGACGGTCTAGATCAGAATGTTAGTAGGAGAAATTCTTGCTTGTGTAGATCTTTAAAGAAAAAAATAGGGATCGAGAATCATCATACGAATGCAGAATTAGAGATGGGTAACTCAGGTAGAAGAGTTGGGTCATGTTCTCTTCTCCGGGACGGGAGGAGATGTGACAGTGTGGTTTCAGAGCTGTTGGTTGCAGTGTTGGGCCTGGATGGGCCAGAAAGAAAAGTGGTTATAGTATTGGGCCTCAATGGGATGAGTTGGATAGTTACAGAGCTATTGGTTAATAGTTCCAACGTATTGTTGGCCGCATAACAGAGAAAAACTGCCATGGGCAGTGGGTAAGTGATTTTGGTTTTGATTATATCTAACAATTTTGTTATCTAATTGTTGATCCTCGATTTGTTATCATTTTTGGTAGATAAATTATTCATTTAAATATATATTTCGTCATCTTTTGTATGTTTTATGTCACTCGAATTATTATTCAACTTCAGGTCTGAGTGTTTTTAAGGTTTTTATAAAATTATTTTATTACTATCATTTTTATGGTTTAATCAATTAAAAATAACATTATTAAAGCATATTTGATGTATTAATTAGTTTGTATAATTGTTTGTAGGTTTTATAATCTTTTTAGGCCAAGTTATTATGCAAAACAAATTCAGCCTGCTTTTCGCACAGCATGACCAGCTCGACGACCAGCTCGTCATTCAGCCTGTTCCATGAAAATCGCTGATGGTTTGCCAGATGTTAAAATTTGTTGTTGTACACTCCAGTCTTGAAGCACACTAGCAGATATATGCCTTGTTTGCCCTAGATCGACACCTAGCATATCCGGCTCACATCCCAGCCTTCCGTTCAGCACTCCGTCCAGATCGCCCATTAAACTATGCGCTGCTGAGAATTAATTTCGGCCATTTAAAACGTGAACCAACTGCCAATGATCTGGTTACCCATGCATTTGGTAGTGGAGCTGTGTTCTAGACTATTCGCCAGCCTGCATTATCCTTCGCTTGCCACCACGACAATCATCCATGCACTGGACTATCGTATTCAACTCATGCCCTGGAAGGATCGCTCATGGCCTCCTCTATTTGATTCCAAACTACCACCAGTCTGCTCGTTTAAAGAATAGAATGACCAGCGTTCTAGAAAACCTATCATGTACACTGCCTTGGCTTGCCACCATTCCATGTTCATGCTGAAGAGGGAGTCGTGCGCCACCTCTACAGATCGTTTGCACTGGAGAAGGAACCTGTGCATATGCTGTCCAATGAAAAGATCCAGACTTGCGTTGAAGAAGGAAATGTTTGTGCATTGGCCTATGATCAGTTAAACTCCATTATAGTCAACTAAATTTAGAGAGAAGTCGACCACTAAAGGGTCAACTTGCTCATCCCTGTAAATCATTATATAAAGCAGCCTCTGTGAGAGAGCTCAATTAGCTAGAAAACCAGTTAATTAGCAGAGTTAAGAGAAGAGTTCTTGCTATGATTTACTCTTAAACTTTGTATTTCTATTCCACCATCTGACTAAAGAGCTGTATGCATTGTTGTTGAAGATTGTGTTTAAGTAAAAGTTGACCAGGCATCACCCCTAATTGCTGAGAGTGCCCCTCATCAACCAGAGGTTCATTTTCTTTGTTTAGCTTAGTTTCTTTTCGGTGTTAGCTAGTCTAGTTTAATTTCTGATTTGTTTCCATTAGATTATAGTAAATGCTATCTTGTTTGTTTTCTGCAATACATTAACCTAGTTTTATTTTGAAAGCTAATTAGTTAGATGCGCGCATAGCTTGTTTTTAGTTGTTTGCTTATAGTCATTTTGTTTCCAGTTATTTTCATTTCCAGCATTACTTTCAGTCTTTGTTTTCAAGAATATAGAATAAGATGTTTTCATGAATTTAGAATAGATTCAATTTTGTTATTTCCTTTCCTGTTTTGAATTTATGCAAGTTAATTTCTGGTTCATTTATTAGTTTAATATGCAAACGATTCCTTTTGTTCAAGGATTAGCTTAGGGTTAATTTATTGTTACATAGGTTTATTTACTGTTCTAATGTATTAGAATTACATTTGCATGGCTTCACCTGAAGATTAGTTCATTTAGGTTAGTTTTTACCTTTTTTACTGTGCAGCCTGTCATTCGGACAACCTGTTCAGTCTGTTATTCAGCCACCCCTTTCAGACCCACAGTTCAATCTGTCATTCAATCTTTAGTTATGTTTGTTGTTTTTTTATGTGTTTTAAGATTGTTTTCTGGTTTGTTTTGTTGATGTTTGAATTATGCTTTGACTGTAATAGTTAAATGATATATTTTGTTAAACATTTAAGTTAAAATTTAATTGTTTTAAATTCTCTATTAAAAGTTTTATCATTTTCTTTATTTCTTTTACTTTGAATTTAGTTTAAGTTATTCTTAATTTTGTCTTATGGTTATATGGTTTTGTGTTTATTCCTTTTGAATTGATTTATTTGTTTGCATGTGAGATTTAGTGTTTTTCTTAGTATGTTTTTAGGTTGTCTTTTTATGTTGTGTTATTGTTGAAAGAACTTGTAGGATAGAACCTAAAGATATTTCTTTTATTAAGTTTTCTACTTGCTTCATTTATTTAAGTTTTCTTTATTAAGTTTTATACTTGCTTCTTTTATTTAAGTTTTCTTTATTAAATTTTCTAGTTGCTTATAAGTTAAGTCTTCCTTGCACTTTAGTTCTCCTTTTGAATAACTAAGTTGTTGATTATATCTTTTTCAGTCCAAAGTAATAAAATAGACTATTTGTTTAGTTAATATTTTATCTCAGTTTAGTTACCTTAACTGCATTCTTAGGAGTTTGACTCAGTTTTTCATTTTGAAAGATCTTTCGATCTTTTGTTTGTTAAAATATTTACACGACACCCTCTACCTTCGCATATATTTTGTGTCAACTCTAAGCTTACCAACCCCGATTGATAATTAAAGAATAGGTGAATTAATTTAGACATCATAACAACCAACACTAACACATTTTTGCAAAGTTACAGTCACCTTCAGAAAGGGTAGCGCGTTTCTGAATAGTTGTTTCAGTCATGAGGACAAGCAATACGAATGATTATGCACAGGACCCCAATGTGCATGAGGAAGATGCTATAGGGGGGAATGTCAAAATTGGAAACACTGAGACAGAGTCTAATGGGAGAATGTTTCAAGATACTTCCCCCATACTTTGCATCCACCATGAGAATCCTCGGGGTGGAGATACAAGGCTACAGAGAAGAAGACAAAAGACTGATTAAGGCTCAGGAGGAGCAGAATCAGTTGAATGCAGCCATATTGCACAGTTTGTCAAACATTTAGAGAAAGATGAACTCTGGGGACCAGACAGTAAAGCCAGAAGGAAGTAAGAACACTGCTAGAGGAAGAAAGCGATCTCCTAGTGGGTCGTCTGACTCTGAAAAACCCACTAATGATTCAAGTTTTTCCTCTCATGAGAACAAAAGGAAGAGATCTCCTAATGGGTCTTTTGACTCTGAAAAATCCACTGAAGATTCAAGCTCTTCATCTCACAGGGGTAGGAGGAAGAGGCGTTACCAGAACTGCTCACGAGATGAATACAAGAAGGCAAAGCCGCCTACCTTCAATGGTGAGGTAAATACTGGTCAAGAAGCCGAATCTTGGCTTCTGGGAATAAGAAAATATTTCCAAGTCCAAGATTATTCTAGAAATATGAAAGCTCGAGTAGCCATTTTTAATCTGACATGGAGAGCGTCTATTTGGTGGGAACACTTCAGGAAAGTAAAGAAGATAAATGAAAGGAGGATTGTCTGAAATAGTTCCAAAAATATTTTAAGCAGAAGTACCTCTCTGACCGATACTATGATGACAAAATCAAATAATTCCATGACTTGAGATTGGGATAGAAAACCATGGAGGAATATGAAAACAAGTTCTTGGAACTGCTAAGGTATGTTAGATATATTAAAGATGAGAAGGTAAAAATCTAGCGTTTTCTGAGTGGATTGCCTCGGTCCTACAAAGACCAAATTGGTTTCTGTGAACCTAGAACTCTGGAAGAGGCGATAAGAAAAGCTAAGTATTGCTACGAGCAAAGCAAGAGAAAAATTGACTACCAGAAGGCGTGGAAGAACAAGCTGAATGAGAGGTCTAATAAAAGGAAGAAAGGTTTCAAACCTTCTAACTTCAAAAATCAGCAGAAGCATCCATCCCAAGCTGAGAAGCAGCTAGCTAGAGTGGTGGGAGAAAAGCCAAGAGATCCACAACAAAACATAGCACCACTCCAATTTTGGAAAGGTGGGGGACCCCACATGCGTAGGTACTATCCACTTGAGAATGAGAATGCAAGGCCAGCATACAATATTCAAGAGGCAAAAATAGTGGGACAAGTAGCAAGGGCCATACCTAGAATTTATACAGTAGTGGAAGACTGCCAAGCAGATCACCAGCCAACTGTAGTTAAAGTTGCAGGTAAGATTGTTGAGCAATCTATTTCTATTTTGATTGAACCTGGTTCTACTCATAGTTATATTGCTCCTAGAGTAGTGGAGGTTTGTTTTCTTAGGAAAGAAAAGCATAGCAATTCATGGTTAGTTCAGCTAGCCAGTGGAACTAAGAGAAAAGTTAATGAAGTGTTGGAGAAATTTCCATTGGTGATGAATGGATTGGTCACTTGTGTAGATCTGAATGTTCTACCACTCGGTTCCTATGATGTTCTCAATGGAATGGACTAGTTAGAAGCTCACAGAGTGAAGCTTGATTGTTATAACAAGGCTTTTGAATGCATGGATGGAGAAGGGAACCCAGTAGTTGTAAAAGGCATTCCAAAGGTCATTTCTGTAAGGAAGATTTCAGCGATGCAATTGAAGAAGTTTTATAGAAAAGGTTGTCAGTTGTATGAAGCCCATATTGAGGAGGGAAGAGAGAATGAAACTCTCAAGTTGGAAGACTATCACGTGTTGTAAGAGTTCAGAGATGTTTTTCTTGATGAGATTCCAGGGCTTCCTCCAAAGAGAGACATTGATTTCATGATTGAGATTGTGCCAGGAGCAGCACTAGTGTCCAAAGCACCTTACAGAATGAGTACACCAAAAATGTTAGAGTTGAAGATGCAACTGCAATAATTGTTGGAGAAAAAGTATATCATGCCAAGTGTGTTTATTTGGGGAGCACTAGTTCTGTTTGTAAAGAAGAAAGATGGTACACTCAGATTGTGTATTGATTACAGACAGCTGAACAAAGTCACGGTGAAGAACAAATATCCCTTGCCAAGAATTGATGACCTCTTTGATCAAATGAAAGGAGCAAAGGTATTTTCCAAGATTGACACTACTATATTTCGATCCAAAATCTGACGGTTTTTTCCGACGGCGCGTGGATTTTTTATTTTAACAGTGCCAAAAATCAGGAAGATAATTTTTTTTTTTGAAATGGTGGTGATACGCGTCGCTTAAGCGATGACTAGGCTTGATAAGCGTCGCTTAAGCGACGGATATCCTCCTATGCGTTGCTTAAGTGACGACGCTAAATTACTCATTCATTTAATAATGTCTTATCAATCATTTAATAATTTGTCGTAATTGGTTAATTATTTAAAATTGAAAGCGACGCTTAAGACATTATCCCACA
>LPNX010098951.1:39418-54094 GCA_001517045.1 Pseudotsuga menziesii | reverse complement strand
TTCTAACTGTGGGTGAAATTCAGTATTATGTTTTCTGTTGGATTATGGTTTATGTGTTATACATCTCAGTCATTCAAATGCTCATGATTTAGTGTTTACTTTGATTTTATGAGTGTTTTCCCTCTTTTCTTCAAACTGCCCAACCAAAATCCTTGAAAACCCTAAAAACCCTATTTTACTTTATTGTGATTATTGAGATTGTGTTGGATTGTTCTCTTGTAGTCTGGGAACAATTTCTGGCATAAACAGCAGGAAACCATAATAGGTTCATATGATGAAATGAAGCTAAATCTATTGTGAGGAAAATGAAAAAATGATGAAAATCATAGAATGAGAATGTAAATGGCACAAAACTTACCTTGGAAGTGTCATTGCTTCCCACTTCCATATTCAAACAAGCATTCCTAGATAGAGATTGAGTTTGCCAATTTTTTTCATAAGAAATGTGTGAAGTGCCTGAAAAGCTGAGATTTTGCATAAGTGGCATTAATTTCAACATATTTTAGATCAAACCTAGAAAATTCATTTCATTCAAAAACATAAAAAGAGCGGGAGACACAACATATTATATTTAAGTTCAATAAGGAGATCATCATCATGTTTTTTTCAGGTATTTCTTGCTTTGGGGGGTAGCGGGGTCTATCAAAAGTATGCCGAGTGGGTACTGGTTGGATGCGGAATTTGATTTTGCATCCAACGAGCTCTCCCGATCAAAATTTGAGTAAAAACACAGGGAGATATGTCAAAAATACAAACAAAAAAGTAGTTTTTTTCTTTTCTTCCTCCAAAATTAATAAATACTATTTTATTATTTTAACTATTATTTCACTAATTCCTTTTAGGAGGCCCATTTTGAGTTTAAATTTCCTCTAATGTGTGTGGGAATTTCTCTCAATCTCTTGGATGGGATTCTGACTAAGGTTACAAGGAAGACATAGGTGTTCACTTGCTGGGGTCTCAATACCAAAAACAAGCCAAGAGGCCAGAGTTTATTATCACTCGATTGGATTTCTTGTTTCTCATTCCTAAGGGTTCCCTATGTTTCAAAGCCAAAATAAAAGTGGGGGAATTAGGTAAACTATTTGGGATTCCTTTTGTTATGACTCGAAGATATGGATCTTGACTCGAAACCAGATAGCCAAACCTGGGTTAACAAACTGTGAAAAGAACTGAAGGCTCTACGCAGACAGTTAAGGGAGAAGAACAAAAGTGTTGGTATGGTTGGATGAGGAAGGGGGGAAACTCTTTGAAATGGTTGATGAATAATTAAATCTCCTTCAAGATGTTCTGGTAGACACCTTGCATTAGGATTTGAAACCTCAAACGACTAGTCTCTTGAAGCTAGAAAATCACATCCTCAAGCTTGAAAATCATGTCGATCATCTCAACCTCGACAACTAGATGGAAAAAGAACAAAAGAACTCCCTTAAAGCACATATTCAAGGAGATATGATTTGATTATAAGGACATAATTAGTAATGTGATATGTCAGTAAGGCCACAATAATAATTTCATTGTAAAAATAATCTCAATGGACGGGTTCCTCATACACCAACATTTTGAGAGAAAATCTTCTTTCCCAAGTTGACATAGAAAATCATAAGGTCCATTTTGACTATTTTCTTTACACTATTAAAGCCTAGCTCTACTTTTGGAATGAGTCTCTTTATTCTTTCCAAGATCTAGGGACTCATATACTAGGTGGAATTTTCTATACTCCATGTTCCTGACCAATGGGTTTGATATAATCCATGTTCACAAGAGGGTCCTTTGCAAGGAAGAGGATCAAAATATTTCCAAATACAGAGTTATTTGCAGCAAAGAGGATCTAGTGGTTGCTTCTGATATTCACCATTTTGGCACTTATTGTGGGTCAAGTTGTTTCCATTCTTCTTAGTAGGTTTTACTTTCATAATGGTGGTGCCCATAGATTGATTTCAACCCTTATGCAATTGGGAGGATGTCCATAATCCTTCTATTGAGACCTCTAGAAATTTTCCATGCTGCTCTTTGTTGAAAAGCTTATTGTTTCAATAAAATGAGCATTGTTAAAAGTCAAGATTTACTACAATCTTCTTTTCTATTATGCCCATTCTTTATGGTTTCATGTATTTACCTTTTAACACCATACTTTTGATAAAATGGAGAATAGTAAATTTGTAGCATAGATTTTTTCATTATATTCATCTCAAGGTAACTTTCTTCCAACAAATTATTTGTCAATTTGAAATAATAGGGTTGTTATGGCCTATTATTCAAAAAGGAACTCTTGATTTTTGAAGAAAATTGAAGTTTCTATAACAACATAGTTGTTTCCCTTAGGAATGAGACATCATTATTACCATGGATGATGCATTATTTTCCTAAATTGGTGATGTCTTGTATATATATCCTTTGTGTTACAGGGAGTAGATTGTGGAATTTATATGCAATATAAAGTCATATGAGAAATTACATTTTACTTTTATATTCTTTATTTTTATTTGAAAGTGTAGCAATTAGAGTTTACTTATCTTTGGAAGATTTGGTGTGAGAGTAAACCAAGTGACATATATAAGAAATTGATAGACATATGGAACTGTACAAAAGGGACTTGTTACTTTATATGCTTGACCTTCCCTCCTTTTAATTTTCCATTTCCTATGATATTGATGGATCAATAGGTTTGACTCTATGTAATGGGTAGGTACCGGGACAACTCAAACTATTGGATGGTAGCTCCACATGTAAAATAGGCTATGGGATCTATTGGAGATTTTCAGTAGGAAATAGAGGTAAGCCATTTTTTCCTTTGATTTCCCCTACCCCACTAGAGTTGGCTCATGGGTTTACTTCCACCATCTATCCCCTATGTGATTGCTTGTTAGCTTAATTTGTTCTTTGATATTGATTGACATTGTATCCCTAACACCTTGCAACATAAGGCTAACCTGGCAACTAAGGCCAATTAGTTAGCCCATATCCAAGAGGGATAGTTGCATAACCAACTCTATGGTAATGCTTTTAATACTCCCTCATGGTCTTATTCTAAAATCCTAAAACTATTACAATATGGCGGAAGGAGTTGGGGAAGCAACTAGAGGGAAGGGCATCATTAGCTTTAACCACCAACAAACACCTATGGAAAGGGAAGTAATTTCTATTTAAACTCATTGGAACAAAAAAAGTGATACTATAAACATGAATATTTGCATTTCAAAATGTTTAACCCTAGTGGTTGAATGAAGCCCGCTTGCTTAGACTTACGTGGGATTTATGGGGATTTACGCATGCAATCATAGAGTAGCTATCAAGGGGGGTCATTTTTAAATAGAAATGAATTTAAGTAATTAGTTGGCGTAGTTCTAGTGTAGTCATCTAAGCAGGTTCCTTGGCACAATCACCCTGAATTCTATTATTTCAATGGTGCAAATTTGGAGGCTTGGGCCCGTATTTTATCTGAATTTTGTTTGCTTTGCATGTTGACATGGTGAATGTTCCTCCCAATTGATTTATTATATTGAATTCCCTAGATGGGAACCAAGGGGAAAATATGGAGTAGTATAAGCACTAACTAAAATGCCCTGAACAAACCAAAATCCAACAAACTAGATCTTGCTAAAATTCCAATTTCTAGTGTTCAAATCGCAATTTGGGTGATCCGGGTCATTATCATAAATGGGGATTTCATCTAGAATGGGAAATCACAATTATTGAAATTGTAAAACTGCTGAAATAACTATTTTGACACTTTTTTATTAAAATTTGTCAAGAAAAGCAGGGAAATTAAACCGTTTGTATGAACATAGATATAATTACAGGATTAACAAAACTTTGTTTCTATATGTGTGGGGTTTTTATTTCATACAATAATGTGGGTGAATATTATATGTATTTGATAAAATATGTGGGGTTTCATTTCGTACAATAATATGGGTGAATATTATATGTATTTGATCAACTATTTGTGAAATATGTTTATAATTTTCAGCCTTCTATTGATTGGTAGCCTATGATTTACCATTTTATATTTTAGATATGTAAGGAAAAATTTATATTAAATATATATCCATCATCTCTACTTTGTTACAAGGAAAACATATTCCAATACCCTCCCCATATATTCCCAAAATTGTTTGACTCTAGTTTTGACATCCTGCGAGTTGAGAAAGACAAAATGAAATACAAGTTCCACCATATCAAATCCCAAATAAATTAAATATGGCACATATCTTGTAAAATACACAACAAAAAATTGACTATTTCATGTTCTACCCAGTCATAGACACCATGGAAGACAAACTTCAACTTTGCAATGGTTATGCCCGAGCCAGAGCCATGATTCCATAAGAAATAGTTCACTCAAAAAAAATGCTACAACATAAATCCAACCACAAATCCATTGGAAAGTGGATTCCACATCACCCCCAATCCAGTATTTTTTAGTGGAAATTCCAGGACAAAGTTTTCAGAAAATTAGTCCAACCAAAACCCAACTGAAAGTCCTCCATGAATTCCACTCCATGGAAAAAATAATGGAAAGTCCTCGTAGAATTTTACTTGAGGGAAATTTCAGTGGCTCCAGGACAAAAATAACAGTCCAACCTTGAATCCAATGGCAAGCAGATTCCACATCATTTCCAATCCAAGATCTCTAGAGCTAATTCCGAAATAAAAACTTTAGGTATATAAGAGTCCAAGCTCAAATCCAATGGAAAGTGGATTTCACATCACTTCCAATCCAAAATCTTAGAGAAAATTTTAGGAAAAATACCAGTGTCTCCAAATTAACTCATCTTGGGAACAAGCTCAGCAAGGGTGCATCAACCAACAAAATCTCATACTAGAAGTATCAAAATCAAATTTACAGGTAGCAAGGAGAGATCCAACATCATGAAAAATGAATCAAGAGAGAATATCCAACATAATGAAAATCTAATTCCTCAAGATCAATTCGAATTGGGAGAGAGAGAGACACACACGAGATTAGTTACATTCCAAAAATATCAAATAAGAGTTACACAAGGATTCACACAAGGATTTACATAAGGAGTTACACAAGAATTTACACAAGTATTTACATAAGGAGTTACACAAGTATTTACACAACTTTTGAGGTGTCAAGGCTAGAAACAACTAGTGATGGAACCATTCTTGAAATGGTGGTTACAAGACCAAGTGTAACCTACAAAAGGAGTTACAAAAACACCAAAGGGACACACTAACCCAACTCAAGAGGGAACACTAGGTGAGAGAGAGACTCTAACACTAATAAAATTAATCCCAGAATAAATTAAACCAAGGAGTAACATAACACATGAGGATACGTAACTAAGAGGGTCCACCAAGTCCACAAGAAGGGTGTATAACATCGACATAGACATAAACACAAAGGAAAAAATTTTCCCACAACCCATTTCTCATAACATCATGGAGGGATTTTTTGTATTAGGTTGGCTTACTTGCTCTGTTCCTTCTTGAAGCAAGTTTTCTTGTGTTTTTGTCATCCTTTATTCATCTTGTATAGCTATTGTTTATGATTAAATACCTTTGTAACTTAGGGTCTAGGGTTACCAACTTACTTATACAACTTGCAGACAATTAGCTTTAGCTAAGTACAAAAAGGAAATAGGAAGAATTATTGGACTCACCTGATTACTGACGGTTGATCCAAGCTTGATCTTCTTCCGCTCTGTTTCTCTCCAAAGCTTTTAGGGATGCACCTCCTTCACCTGCAAAGAGCAAATTATACAAGTACAATATTATACATGTATATATAACAGGTTAGATAAACAACATATATAGCGCTTAATCAAATATATTCATCAACCCTAATACATGAAAGAGACTCAACACAATGTTGGAAGAATAATTCTCTTTATTAACAATCAGTGAATGAGATAAGTGTACAACCCAACGCCTAAGACAAGGACTCCTCTACAACCAAAGGATTATGTGTTTTTCTGCTCCAAGACTTCCGAAGATATACCACCAGCATAACTTTACTCTCCAAAATTGATTCCCTAATGCCCTCCCCAAGGCCTCTATTTATACTTTGGGAAATAGAGTGGTTTCGAAGGTTGACGGGGTTGAGATGGTGTGGGTAGTTAATGATTAGGGCCCAACTAATATCCATTAATCGTGATTTATATTTTTTAATGTCAAATGTAGATGTATGCAACTATTAATATAGGCAACCCGCGTATGACACACGAGTTGCTTAAAGGAAACCCGCGTATGGATATGTATGTCGGTTGTAATGGAGATAGTCACATATAGTATGCGAGTTGTCAATGGGAATAGTCACGTACATATGTGAGTTTAAATGAAGATAGTCATGTATGGCAATCAACACTTAGAAAAATAATATGGCAAGTTGGTTGAAGGATAAATGCATCTCATGTCATGCCCATCTATAGTGTTTTGGAAATCTTCAATCCTACAATGTCCTTTTGTGTACCAACATATGGAATGTCGGCACTAGGACAGAGAAGTGCCATTTGGGATGATAATAGATGCCCCCTAATGTGTGAGTTCAGAGGGAAGTGATGGCTGAAATAAATTATAATCATTATCTTTGGAGAACTCAGAAGTCCAATGGAGCAGAGGTAGTACCTGAAACAAATACATAATAATGTCATATACAAAGTCATATCTGAGGATGCTATGTTGAATATACTGGAACACTAGGCCCTTTACAATATTTGATTACATCATATAGTATGGGTACAAGATCATGTATATTACAAAGGTGGATAAAATCCACAATATACAATAATGATGAATCTTCAAAGATCTGGAAGCTATGTAAGTAACCACAACATAATCTTGCGCAACTTAGTCCATGGATGTGAAACTAAGGTCTTCATAAACAATCCCAAAGAACTAGTACAATCCAAGCCATGTGAAAATATGTTATTGAAGTTGAACATGGAGCGGATTCAACAGATTGTCAATTGATAGGTGATAATCGACAACTGAAGCAAAGGAATTCACCAATAATGAAAGTGAATCCTAAGGTATGATCTCAAGACTCTAGGTCTTCGTCATCAGGAAGTGATGATGTAGAACCATACTGTGATAAGGAAGGAAATAGATCCTCCAATGGATCATAAGAGTGACTAGGAACTCGGTAAAGGAAGGGAGACACAAGTAGTAACAGATACAACAATGATGGATTCAGGATATAGATAAGACACAGGGTGAAGTCCTTGAACAGTGAGCACAACATAAAGATGAACCAAGGCAACTTTTAACTTTATAGATAGTACAACTAGACTTATCTATCATGTAGGAGACATGATCAGATTCCCCAGGTAGAACTAACAAGAGGAGGAGTAAGAAATTTGAAGAAATAGTTGAAGTGAAAGTGAACATTGAGACATGAGTATCGAAAAAAATGGAGAGTGCTATGTTCAAGGAGGACATGCTACCATTAACTGAGAACCCAAAAAAAACTTCTTCCTTACCTTCCCTCTTAAATTTTAACGAGTCCAGCAATGTCAACTCGAATCTCTCTTCATTTTTTGACAAGCTTGAAGAGAAGAGGGAATAATGCTTGATAGTGTCACTGATTCGTGGATTTTATGAGCTCGAACTAGTACATGCTCACTTGGTGTTTTCATGTTTAGAGAGTCTAAAAATTCCAAAGAAGACTCCAAGGGGGTCCTTTTTCATCAAACTTAGTCTCCTGAGGCCAGAAAAGTATAAAACATACTACAGAAGAAATCTCTTAACTTCCATAGAAGAAAAGGTGAACCTTTTTTGTACTTAGTCAGGGAGGTCTCAGAAAGGTTAAATTACCACCTACCAAACGCTCCTTTGAGAGCAGCATATAGCTTGAGTTTTACGAGTGTGAAGGAAAGCAAGATCACTTGAAAAGATCCATTTGAGTACAAGAAATGGGGCTTATAACAATAAAATCAATGCTTTGTTCTTGGTTTTTAACAAGCACGAGAAAGACACAAAGTACACTCAGAATCTTTTTCATGTTTAGGTCTAGAGCACAAAAAAGAGAAAAATGACCTCATACTGGGTGTTCCTTTTCCGTAAATTTAGTCCCTTAGGTCCGGAAAAGTGATAAAACTATACCTAAGAATACTTTTCTCAATTCCATAGAAAAGAGAGTGATCCTTTCTCGTATTATTCCACATGGTCTGAGAAAGAGATAACCTACCACCAATGTGGATGCGCAGTCACGTATTCTTAATGAGATTGAATGGACACGTTTACTCAGTAGTTAAGTATGTTTTAAGGATTTAGACCTGGGCCTAAAGAAACTCCATAAGGGTGGGGAGTCCTATAAAGGGATAGCTTGTAAAAAGAGACCAAAAACAGGCTCAATTTGGTGTGAAAAATAGATAAAAAAGATTCCCCTAAACCAATGACAACTGCAGTATTAGTATCAAAAGAAAATAAATAGGTTCTAAATTAGGATACTTGTAGGAGGAAGGTTCTATCCATGGAAGAACAATGGTAAAGACAAGAAGCTACTGGTTAAAAATACCATAGTCCATGGTCGAAGTGTTAATTCTAAGATTAAGATGGACTAGGTATAGATGCAAAATGCATGTGAAATGACCAAAAACCATCCTATATGAGCAAAAAAAAAACTTAGAAATGACGATAAAACTGTCACATGGCAGAGAAGAGATGGTATAAGTTTAAAAATTATGAACTATAGGGAAAAAACCCACTTTAGAAATAAATTTTCTATAAATAGTTCAAAATATAAATAAAAACTCACCATTTCGATTTTTAACCATAAAAGACAAGTTTATACCTCTACCTTCAATTGCTCGGTGTGGACGATTCGGGGGACCATTCGTAAAACCACAAGTTTCAGGTAAGACTACACTCCATGCTCTTTCATTTGATCGAAACAATTGTTAAATTTGAGCTCAAAATTCATGATGTTTTTAAGCGCCCTCAAAACATGAATGTTGTGTATGCAAGTATGGTATGTTAATAGTCACGTACACGCGTTCTATGCGCAGGTTTGTAGAATTAAAGTCATGTACAGTACACAAACTACCTAAAAAGATAGTCGTGTACGCTGCGTGAGGTAGAAAAATAGTGTATAGGATAAAAATTTCAAAATTTTATATGAAACTAAAGGTTTGCAATTGCTTGTTTATTCAGTTGAAAGGTGGTGCTTGAGTGGAGCGAGTGAGAACATGAAGACATGGACCAAGAAGCTCTTCAAGATGCCCCCACAGTGAATTTTTTACGTCAAAGTGGGTTATTAAATATTTTATGTACCTCACCTATGCAGGCCAATGCCCGCCTCTTAGAGTTCTTCATAAATTATTGGGATCATGATTTGGGCATGTTTGACCTTTACGGTGAGTATTTGGAGATTACTTCGAAGGATGTCGATTTCATTGCCGGTTTATTATGACGGGGAGCTCCGATGAAATTTGAAGGCACCGGCAAAGGCGGTGACCCTCTAAGTGTACAAAACTATATTGATATATACTACAAGCCAAGCACTCTAAAGAGGGTTAGCTGCATCCCTATTGTTCACATACGCAACTTTCCTTTACAGGTGTTTATGAGCACTATAGTGAGGGTTGCAAGGTATTCATTAATTCACCTTGCAACTCGGAACTAGATGAGACTAGCAGTAGACTGTATGTAGGGAGCCTTATATGACTGGTGCTCGGGAGTGATCTTGATTATGAGAAAACAACTCTCCAACTACAAAAGAGGCAGGAGGAAAAATTTTGGTTATTCCAGCATATTAGTAGCCTTCTTCTTTGAGAGAGTGCCCGGATTGAGTCTTGCAGTACCTTTTCTAGTTCATTCTCCCCGTCAGCCTAGGATGAGTAGGTGGGGAGATATCTTCCTCCACCATGGAGGTGGTGGCTCGGTCCAGAGTGTCTATGATGATGACTTCTACTTTTGGTGGGAGCAACAGTTGCCAGCTTTAGAGCAATTTCCATATGCTGGAATGGATTTTCGTGGTGATGCTGACCTCGTCCTCCCTCGAGGAGGAGCAAGGGGAGAGTTAGGTAATTTTTGTTTTCAACTTTTAAAATTTTTATGAATTTTAAATATAGAGATATATACATATGTATAAAAGTTCTAATCCTTTAAAAATGTCAAAATGCATATATTGGACCAATCTGCCCTACTGGGCATCCACTCTTGTATGTGTGTCCTGTTTTGGGAGAAGAGCAGGGCTTGATTAGGGTTCTTTAGGGGAAGCTTACCAGGCTTACCTAGATATTACCTACCTTACGGATTGAGCACATCCTTGCCATCATGTAGGAGCTAGCGGTTGGTGTACCACCTGTTTGGATACGCCTACTAAGGCGAGTAGCCAGAGTAGTACTTGTGTACATAGATGTTGTTGAGGCCGTTGAAGACAAAGAGGCTGAAGAAGCTCGAGTGCAAGGTGATTGAGGGGACGAGGGTGGTCAAGCTTAGACCTAGGAGCATTTGATGGAATTTGATCCATATTTTGTATATTTTTTGTATATTATATAGTTATGACTGGATCTGATGATCATAGACTCGATCTATCTATATGGACAAATATTCACACACACACACACACACACACACACACACATATATATTTTCTAGTTTATTTACAAATGTTTTTTATATGTTTGATATAAACTTTTATGTAAAATGCCAATCCAAGATGTAATTAGCATATGCATCAGTTAATGAATTTTGATTCCTTGGAATATGATTGAATGTAATGAACTCAAAATTTCTTTCCAATAACCTAACTTGCATAAAATGACACAATAGAATAGGGTTCCACACCTGATAAGCCCGATTGAGCTGGGAAACCACCAGTTGAGAGTCCAGTCGGACTTCCAGTTGAGTGATACCACATGACAAAGAATCCCATAGAAGCTCAATGGCAGCCCTATATTCAGCCACATTATTGGAATCAGGACCTAAGCAAGCACCTTCTAAGGCAACTAACTGTCCTTAGGGAAAATAAATGACCCATGCAGCCGAAGCTAAATTACAAGTGTGGCGACTGGTGCCATCAATGAAACTTACGAACCTCTCGGAAGACATCTGAAACAACGAACAGAGGTTTAAAAAAAAAACAAACCGACAAACTAGTGTACATAAAAATACATACAATAAAATACAAGAAAAAGTGCTAATCCTAAGCATAGTATTTTTTCAGGTAGAGCACATTTCTAGGCTCGAGCAGCTTATTCCCATCAAAATCAATCAATTCATATGCACCCTTATTTAACAACTTTGATATGACATAAGGCCCCAACCACATAGAGCTAAATTTTACTGCTCCCCAGGGGTTCTTTGTCTTCGTCCCAAAGCAAAAAAAACTCCCCTTCAGAGAAAATATGAGGCTTGACCGATTTATCATATTGGATTTTGACCCTATTTTTATGAGCTTGGTTTGCTATCAGTGCATCTCTATGATGTTCATCTAGATGTTCTAAATGTAATAGATGTTCTTCCAGCTCAGACGTATCAGGTAACACATGAATAGCAACTCTTAAAGATGGGATTTCACATTCAATCAGGGTAATAGCTTCCACTCCATGAACGAGTTGGAAGGGGGAAAACCCCGTAGCAGTTTTTACATTGGTCTGATATGCCCAAAGTGCAGGATAAATCATGATATTCTAGTTGGAACGGGTTGCATTAATAGTATGTTTGAGGATAGTTTTCAAATTTTTATTAACAGCCTCGACTTGACCGTTTGCTTGAGCATAGAAAGAAGACGAATGTTCATGTCTAAATCCTAGCATAGAGGTCAATTAAATCATCATGCTATTTTGGAAATGACTGCCATGGTCAGTTCCAATCACTTTAGGTATACCAAATCGTGCAATAATTTGATTGAACATGAAAAAAGCTGCAGTTTCTTCGTCAGCTTTAAAGGTGGGCATTGCCTTTTCCCATTTCGTAAAATAGTCCACAGCAACAATGATATATTTGTGGCCCCCAGACGAGGTTGGGTTACACGTCACGTAATCAATCCCCCACTTCATGAAGGGGCCCACTGATATGATGATAAATAATGGAGTGGGATGTGACCACATCTTTTTGGTGTAAAGCTAACAAGGATGACAGTGTTTCATGGCTTCCACACAATCTTTAAAGACTGTGGGCCAGAAATAATCGACATATAATATCTTCAGGGTCGTTGATAACCTAGATAAATGACCCTCACATGGTCCACTATGGGAATCATTTAGGACAATCTCTGCTTCCTCATGGGTAAGACATTGACGCAAAACAGAATCTACCCCCCTACGATATAAAGTATCTCATATGATGAGGTAATTCTTGGCATGTAGGCATAGTTTACGTCATTATTCCCATGAGAAAGCTGCAGGATACTTCAAATTTTGAAGATAGATAAGTATATCTCCATACCAGGGGTCAGAGGTGGAAATCAAAAATATGTGCTCATCTGGGAACGAGTCTTTTTCAATAGCTACATCTTCCTCTACTGGAAATTCTACAATGAGCTTAGCAAAAACTAAGGATTTTTTTGATTTGGCAAACTAAAAATCCAAGTCAAACTCTTGGAGAATGATTATCCATTTGTGGAATTTGCCTCTATCTATCCATCGAGACAAAACATATTGAAAAGGATTAACATCCGCCACTACCATTGTAGTCCTTAGTAAGATGTAGTGACGTAACCTCTGAACAGCATAAACAACTGCTAAGGCCAAACTTTTGACGTGGGAGTACCTAAGTTTATATCTATATAAATCACGACTATGATAATAAATGACATGCTATTGGAGCTTATCGTCCTCCTGGACTAGGAATACCCCTATGGTCGACTCAAACACGGTCAGATACAATATAAAATCCTTATATTAATCTGGCGGATGCAATAATGGTGCTGACAACAAAGCTTTTTTCAATGCCTTGAAAGTGAGTTATGCAATTTCATCCCATACAAATAGGGTGTCCTGTTTTAATAGGCACATGAAACCCTTAGTAATCTTGGTATAATTTAAAATGAAACGTTGAAGAAAATTGGACTTCCCATGCAGGCTCTAAAGCTTCCTGATAGAACAAGGAGGAGGTAGATTTACAATGGCCTCAACTTTCAACGGATCCACTTGAATGTCTCTGTTAGAAACAATGAATCTGTGCAGTCTTCCTGACTCGACACAGAACACACACTTGTGGGGATTGAAGCAAATTTTATAGTTTTGCATTGTTTAAAAATCAAACGCAAGTGATCTGAGTGGTCGATTATTATGAGAATGTGCAGGCAAATCATCAAGGTAGTGTTGGACAATGGATTTAATATCATGAAAGGAAAAATTCATTGCCCGCTGAAAGGTTGCCCCAACATTTTTCAATCCAAAGGGCATTTTCTTGTATGTGAAGGTACCCCAAGGACAAATGAAAGTTGTTTTATGAACTGGTCTTTCGGTTTAATTTGAATTTGATTATATCCAGAGAAACCATCCATAAACTAAAATACTTCACTTCCCATGCAAGCATCAATAATTTGATCTATAATGGTGTGGGATAGCTATCCTTAGGACAGGCTTTGTTTAAACCTCAAAATTCAGTACAGATGCATATGGTCCCTTACATTTTATCAACAGGAACAAGGTTGGATACCCATTCTATCAAAGCTATGGGATAAATAAAATCGGATTTCAATAGTTTTTCCACTTCAACCTTCACTTTTGTCGCTTTACATGGGTTAACAGGTCTCAATTTTTACCGAACAGGCTTAGCATCAGGGTATGTTTAGATCTTGTGCTCAACTATAGATGTATCAATTCCTAGCATCTCCTCATATGATCAAGAAAAAACGTTGTGAAATTCATTAAACAAGGCTGTATAGATCGCAATCTCCTCAGAAGAGCAGTTTACGCCGATATGTATATTTTCCACAACGTCAGGATTTACAGATATGTTGATAGGGATGGCAGTAGAAATATTTTCCATATTCCCCTCAGCAAACATTCCTTCCCTTGGTAAGGGATTAACTATCATATCAACATCATCTTCTAGCCTCATATGAAACTCTTGATTCTCTATCCTGCTTAACTCTGGAAGAAAATAGGATCGATAGTGAAGATCTTCACAGATCTTATCTCGTCTGCACATGGCTTCCAAAATGCCGTCATCAAAAGTTAAAACCATATCTAAACAATCTGTAGAATGCAAAGAGTTTTCTACCCAAGCAGGAAGATAGGCTTCTTCTAGTTCCTTTGAGACTGTGAGGGGGACCGGAAAGGGATCAACAGTGGTTTGGGTGATATCTTTATAAGCGACTTCCACTTAGGGATAATTTTAGGGGTGAATTTTAGCCCAGTGGGCTATTTTTCCATGTTTTTTTCCCAAAAACTATTCACCATTTTGCATTTTTTGAAGCCCTGTTTTGCNTCCACTTAGGGATAATTTTAGGGGTGAATTTTAGCCCAGTGGGCTATTTTTCCATGTTTTTTTCCCAAAAACTATTCACCATTTTGCATTTTTTGAAGCCTTGTTTTTCCCAATTTTGATGGGGTATAATTTTTTCACCCTAAAAATCACCAAATTATTATATAAATGATATAAAATCCTTGGAAATTAACTTTTTTTTGAAAAATATCGCCAATCATTTTATAGTTGGCATTTTAAGAATTGGTAATATTCGCCAACATTTATACGCTTTTAAATAAGTATTGTTCCTTAAAATCATCCCTGCTTCCACTGCCAATAAGGGCA
>LPNX010098951.1:24327-39232 GCA_001517045.1 Pseudotsuga menziesii | reverse complement strand
AGCCCCTAATCTCTCTAAAGTAGGTTTGACCTGATCAACCAATGGCACAGTGGACTCATTAGATTTCATGTGGCCTTTTTTAGTAAAGCTGAGTTGGTCAATAGTAACCAACTTCTCTTCATGTGGAAACACTACCACCCGAAAGACGATCGATTCAATAGAAGACATGGCATAAGTCCAACTTATTCCCAAGAGAAAATTATAGTCCAAAGGTGCATCAATCACCTCAACCTCAACAGACATCGCTTTCCCTGCTAGCTTAATTTCAAAATCTGGTAGGATACCATGTGGATGGAATGACCTTCCATTGAAAGAAGTAAGTAGGCGGTTTGATGGGACCAACTCTGGGGATCCAAGATCTTTCCAACACAACAAGGACATAACACATGTAGAACCACCCTTGTCGACAACTGTCCTTCCAATGGTATTTCCACCATGGATGACATCTATCGATAAGGCTATATGATAAGGTAGTTGAATTTTGACATCAGACAAGTTAAATTTTTCCATGAGACTCGGTGAGTCGATACTGCCTAAGGCTGCTAAGAGTGGATCCTGCTGGGTGGGACAACTCTATAACACCTCTAAAGTCGACATTGCACAAGGTGTTTGGGCTAAGTCTTCAACTACGGAGTAGTTTGTTGCAACCTTAGCGTTAGGATTATGCAAATTCTTCTTAAAGACACCTTTCAGTATCTTGGGAATAATTTCAATAGGTTTCTCAATTGCGATAGGGTTAGAAGTTTCACCTATGGACTTACCCTTCTCTGAGGTCATTTTTTCATAGTTCTTATTCCTGGTATGTAGTAAAGTTTGAGATCGAAATATGTTGATTTAATTGGGTTCAGGGGAATTTGGGGTGCCCCCTGTTGCATTTGAAGTTGAAGTAGAATTCTGTCCTTAGGGAAAAGGATCCTTCAAGACAGTCGGTTGTTGAGCTCTTAATAGCTTCTGAGCTTGTTCCATAAGGGGACAACTATGGGTGAGGTGATCTTCATGGCACAACTTACATCAAAATTTCACCTTCTTCTTTTCTTTGTTTCCCCCATCATCATTGTTTGCAGGTTTCTGCTTGTTATTATTTCCCTCCCCTAATTTCTTTCTTCTCTTCTTTTTCCCACCGGGTTGCTAATTTCCCTTCTGAGAGGTTTGTGCAAAAACGTTTGCATTTTAGGGTGAGGGGGCAGCCTTTGGTGCCTCCACTATAGAATGTTTGATGAATAGCTGATGGAGCTGTTTGGCCAAAGATTCTACAGTGGGAGAATTAACAGAACAAACCACACCATTGGCATGGGGTCCAGGATTAGGTTTCTCTACATCGTGTGTTGGCCTCGGTGCCTTAGGGAAAATATCATATAAGATTCTAGACTGAGAATATATCAAATCTAGTTGCTGGGCCCTAAGGATAGCTTCTTCCTCATTCATCACTTCTGAAGTAGATACGTCCATATATATATAAGGAAATAGGGATTTAGGAAACCATTCTAATAAAAACACAGGAGGAATAGTGGCTTTAATAAGGCTCTTCTGCCTCCTCCACTCTTGGATGTGATCCAAGATATGGGTGGCCTTGTTCTTCTATAAGGTAGACAACAAGTCCGTTCTGAAATCATATCAGACAAAAAGATGGAAGTGACTAAGGAAAGCATTAGCCAAGTCCCAAAAACCACTAAAGACAACATAAGGCAACTCAATGTACCATTTTTCTGTAGTACTCATCAAGGTTCTTTGGAACAACCTCAACTGAACTAAATATTCATTCAGTGAGTTGGAAGACCACCATAAATGGAAAGTGGTAGCATGAGCTCTAGGATATTCACCAACTTTTCCTTCAAATTTTGGGATATCCGAGTGCAGCTTGGTAGGGACTGGTGGCCAAGCGGGATCATGCCTCACTGGGTCATTCATCAGTTTAGACAAATCTGGAAAGTTTAACATTGCCAGGAAGGGAAGCTTGGGTCTAACCGGAGCACTAAATGTAATAGTTTGGGGATTAGAGGGACCTGCCCCTGTATTCCCATATATGAAGCTGGGGTTGCCCCCTGCTTCCAGTTGTGAAGTGGATGGGTTGCTTTGAAAAGGGTTCCATCCATAAGCCACATGACTATTTGTGTAAGGTGCATTATAAGAGGTTCTGACTACCCCAGTCAAAACTGGGATTTGAAATACAGGAGCAAGTATCCCTCCGCTAAAAAGAGAAAAGGAAGAGCTCGTGAATGGAGCAAAAAATAGAGTTTAAAAACCTTGACAATAAGCGTTAGTGTTTCCAAACTGCACCCCTACAAATGAGGGTGTTGGGCCAACATATGGAGTGGATGGGCGAATGTGGCCCCCATTCCAAGGAAATCCTTGGACAAAAGCTGAGGATCCTATAGCACCACTCTGGGTAGTGTGTGCGAAGGAGGTAGGAACTATAGGTACACTAGGAATCCCAGTGACCATACCACCAGAAGCACCTACTAGACTTGTGGGACCCGGTGGTTGAACCACCCGGCTCGCTGGAGTTAATGGTGTAGTATGTATAGTGGATCTAGGGGAACCTACCGAGGGAGGTGGTACCCCTTCAGCAAGAGTGGATGAGGTGGAAATAAAATAACTTTCTCCTGCAGTAGACATTATTCTACCCACAGGAACACCAATCATGGGTGGATCAAAAGGACGAACCTGAACAATCACAGGATGATTTAAGTCAGTTCGAAGTGTATTAAAATTCCTTGCAAAATTGTCATCCTGCAAGTCTTCTATCTCAACTCTGTTTAAAGTAAGACGGTTTTCCCTAAATTCTGGTTCACCCAGAACTTCGCCAACTCCTATCGGTTCAAAAGAACCGTCTGTGTCTAATCTCCACCTTTGAGGGGGAGGTGGAGGTTCCAATGTAATAAGCAAAGGAAGGTTTTGCAACCTTCATGAACTTGTAATAGGTTAGTCCTCCATGATTGTAAATTTGACTTTTCAAACACTAAGTTCAGCTAAACATAGACAAACCACAGAGCAATCACTAAAAAAATTCCTAAAGTCTCAACAATCATAAGGTATACAAGATATGATTTCCCTAAGAAAGCTGAGAGACAGTTTCTTGGAAACCTTGAAGAGGTTCTTAGGCACAAGCAGAGGAATCACCCACTGCCCTCCTACACTTTCAACAAGGGTTACCTTCCAAGCCCATCCAAGGTGAACCAGAAATAGCCTTCCAATTTACCTGTGTATGAGCCCTAGATGTCAAGAAACTAGAGGCTACCTTTACTATACCAATAGTCTTGGGGGATAGTCGCAAGCCTGATTCATACACATGGGAAGGGTAGCTAAGCCTGAAACTTTGTCTGGGCCAGAATCCCCAGATGTATAAAAACCTTGGTGTACATTTCGACAAGGAATCAGAGGGTTATCTCCTCAGTCCAATGCCTTCACATGGACTCATGCTTAAATCCTATTTGAGAGGAGATTATGAGATACTATCAATAAAGAGAAGGATTTACCTATTGAATGGCCCATTATGTCTAAATTTAAGTACTTATGGGGAGTTTACACTTCATATCCCACAAGTCTAGCCTAAGCTAGTACGTGTATGGCCCTATAAAACAAAAATTACTAATAAATTTTAATTATGGCATTCATTTTAAGGGTTGTTTTTACTCAGAAGGAAAGTGGAGGGAATGACTATGATGTTATTGACTCGATAAGAAATGTAGAAAACAGGTGTATAAATCAATTTCAAAGCAAATGATCACTACTTAAAACAAGCTTCTCTTTTTGTTTTTTTTTTGTAAATATAAACTAATGAAAATGCAACTATGAAAGAGAAAACTAAGACTTATTTTTTGTATTTTTTGAGATTTTATTTAAAAACTGAAAGTAAAACTACCATATGCAATTCAAATGCAAAATGTTTCCAATGTTTTTCTTTTCACTTTTCAAATTCCTCAAAGATTACTAATGCACCTAAATGCAAAATTATTGAGTATGCTTGCATAATCTAACTATATAAAGTAAGCAAAATGAAGTAAAGCAGATTTATAAAAACCAAAAATCAACCACCTAAGGAAGACTTGGAACACACCCAGCTGGGAAGATACAATGAATAGAGATCACTGAAATCAATCAAAGGCAAGTGACAAACCAACACTATTCAGAAATAGAATGGTATGTATGGTATCTAGAACCTTAATCACTGATTCCAACAACCAGCACTTGGACCTATTACCCCACAGGAAAATCCACTTCAAAATGCTAAAAGAAAGACAATCCAACTAATAAAAACCCAAGGTCTTAATAAAAAGCACGAAGTATGGTTAACAGGGAAATCAAACCTACAATGCAATGCCAGTACTGAAGACTACTAAGCAAGAAAAAATCCACAGAGTGACAGGGACAAGCAACCCAACACCAAAAATTTTGCTGCTCAGACTTGTATGCGACTGTTCACAATAGAAACCCACATATTGTACGCAACTGTCTAATACAGCAACCTGCGTATGCAAACTTCTATACGCGATTGTGTAGCATAGAAACCCGTGCATAGGAGTAAAATTTTTCTACAAAAATAAAAATTATAAAGGTCCTTCCATGTTGATTTTGAGCATAAGCTCTGGAGCATCGAATCCTTGCACATTGTATCCCTCGGTGTATCGTACAAGTACATCCTAGCACTAGTGTTGAGCCAGGAGATATGGAATTGCTCGGGGTGCTTATCTATCCTTAGAGGAATCATTTTTATGCATGTTTGCTCTTAAGTAAATTCCCGGAGAAAACTTTCCTGGAAGGAAAAAGGAGAACTGATCTAGATTTGATATACCATAGAGGAAACCCTACATTAGGAGCTCTAAGCTACTTGCATGTTGGATTCTAGCTCAGGGGGATTTATATTAAAACCAGGAATGGTTCTGGGTCATGGTTGGGTGGAACGTGCTAGTTCCCAAGTGATTTGGTCATCAAAAAGAGGTCAGATATGTCTTGAATTGATAATGTTGGTTATTTGAGTGTGCCGCTTTAGCCATTAACAGAGCTTCAATTTACAGGTATGAATCCCTATACTGTCTATACTACTTTCCTAGAATTAATTATAGCTATGTTATGTAAATGATTACATTGCATTTTATAACCCAATGTATATGTTTCTCTCTTTAAAACTGCTAGGGTTTGCATCTTAAAGTATTAACCCTGGGCTGTAAGTGATTTCCTATATCAGGTTATCTAGGGTTTATGTATTGATTTATTTGAGCAAGTCCAATTTATTTCCTAATGTTCATCAAGGGTTCTACACCCTAGTTAAATTTCTGTAATTAGTATTATTGATAAATCTGGGTTATGTACAAATTGGGTTATTTCAGACCTTTCAAGACCTTTCAAGACCTTTAAAGACCTTTAAAGGTCTGTCTCATTGATTACAAACTAAATAGTAAATCATTCCATTAAACAACATCATTATAATTAAAGGAGCAAGAAGTGTCATGACCAACCTTTGGTCCAATATTCACATCTTTGTTCACATATTTAAAACCCACAGTCCTAACTAAACCATATCATAATCACAAGGATAAATATTTAAAGGCATCTCATAATTATTGCTTATAAATTAACCAAATAAACAATTAAAACAATTAAAGAACTCTGCCATTTCAAACAAAGGTCATGATAATGTCCTGGTGGGTTCACAAACCAAGCCGCAGGCCTCAATAAACAAAAATATCATTTATGCATTAACAATAACCAAAATTAAATAGCATACATCTCATTCCATATAACGAAGTAAACATATATATCATTACACATTAATCATTTCTTTTATTAAATGATATCGAAATTGTATCATAGTCCAAATAATTACAATGGGGACAGGAATCGAATCGTGTGGGAATACAATCTCAACCCTCATCCATATCAAATATACAACCCATTATGTCAACCACAAAGAGGGTTCTAACCCTATGGGCATTGGTTACAAGGCCACGCTATACATTAGAGTATGCGGGCTACATTAAATAAAATCAATGCTATTAAAATAACAACACAACACATACACTACAACAAGGTCATAATACCTAGGTCTCTGTCTAATGCTACAAGCACAGCCACGGCCTTAAACCATCTAAAATACATAGAGTCCCTTTTTAACAATCTAAATACAGCAATGGAGGCCATTTTGGGCTTGCACCCCTGGCTTATATATATATATTCACCCAAGCTGCGACATACCAAACAAGAATACACAGTATGGTTTTAATCAATAAACTACTCTTTTAATGAATTCACTCCACATGCTAAACAACGCAGTAGAAAGAGTAATAAAATCTATTGGAGCTATCAGAGCCACTAAGGGAATGATTCAAGCCATTTATGGCATGGCATTACCCCACACTCTCCATTATTACAACAAATATAAATACTCAATACACAAACCATAACCAAAGACATATGCCTGTTTATAAACATGATAATAAACCATTAACGAAACATGAATTCCATCCACACACAGTAACCATAAAAACCATGGCCATTCAAAAAATGCATAGTATTTACATTATGCATAGTAATGCCATAATCGCAGTCAAGTACACACAGGTGTGCCAATGGGATATGGAACCATTGCAAGTAATGGTGCAACCCATGGCTTAAAAGCCCCAAATCCTTTTATGATTTACATAACCAAAGATTAAATACACAGAGCCTGTGAGAGCGCAAGTTTGCTCCATGGCCAAACCACCACACCATTAGTTTAAAAAACCAAGTCTATTCATTACAAAGCTCGAAGGTGAATTCAAACCCCAAAGAAAACCCTAAAACCAAATGACGAAACACCATGCAGACAGGCTGAGCGACAACAAGTGCAAGCTTGTTGGCAAGGCTTACCTTGCACTTCACTCATGGTCAAACCCACGACAGAGCTTGAGCCACACTGCTCTCCCTCATACCATGTCACCTGCAACCAACCAGTGAAAGAATGAGTTAGAAGTATGGAAATGATAAAATTTTCAAAACAACATGAAATAGAAGGAAAGAAAACCCCAAGCAAAGCTTACCTTCCAAGTCTGGAGGTCGCCTCCATTTTTCCTACGTAGAGCCAAGACCAAACCCCAATTGAAAAGCGAAATGACCAAACCATCGTGAGCCAAGCCTAAGTTTGGGCTTCCACGAAAACCAAGGTGCATTAATGGCACCATCTGGTTTCCAACATCAAATCCAAAAACCCACTTTGCCATAGTTTGAAGTCGTTACCAATGATAGTCTATACGAACATGGAAATCGTTAAAATCAACAATATAAGGTTCAAACCATATGATATGTTGCCAACCCAATTCATATTACAACATGTTAGCATCAGAAATGAGCCCAAAGGTTGCGGAAGGCCCACTCTAGGGTAACAACAGAACCACTTTCGAAGAGAGAACTGGACTTCTATTCTTCAAGAGGGATCTCTCAACAAATTTCAACAATGCCAAATATATGTACAAGTGAAACTAGAAATTCTTTGTAAAATTGGTTGAAACAAAACCCAAGACCATTGAGCGATGGAGTTAAGATATATAAAAAAAATAATTAGAAATTAATCCAAGCGGTTTCAAAATAGGGGCAAGGTAGCCACTTGATCACAGTCGATTCATAATTGTCTGGTAGAAAGGAGGAACGTGAAGAGACCATCAACAAAGAGCATTGCAAAGAATGAATTATGTATCGACTTTAGAAGAAAACTTTGTTGAATACCTAAAACAATAGACGGAGCATAGCAAGTATGAATTCTGAGTTGTTATACCCTAAGTCTCAGATATGAAAGAAAACAAAAGGGGAGAGATAAACTGGAAAAACATTCACATAAGAAAGGAAATAACAGACTGTAAGTGCGAATGACACATGAATCCCTGTATGAAAACGCTGACCTTGGCTCTGCAATTATATTAAAATTCTCTTGAAAAATAGACACAACAAAATTACAATGGTTTCAACCCCTTCTCTTTCTTCAGGAGGTATATTTATAGTATTTGGATTTCCCAAACCGACATTCGAGAATCAAAATTTGTTGCAACAAAAGGACATCTTCTAACAACCTCTTAGGTGGCATATTGGATGTGATTTGTATGAAACAGCTAGACAATGAAATGTGGAACGCGGGAAGAAAAAGGCATGAGAGCAGCCCATACTTCCATCTAGCGGGTGATGACTGTACAAACCCCTTCGAGAGAAACGACCATTAGGACGGGCGTGTAACACAGGGAAAATATCTCAAGTACTATCCTTGTGACTTCTACTAGTGTGCTTTGAGTTTGGTTGATCCATATTTGTGGATGATTCTCCATGCATTAGGACTAGGTAGGGGCACAACAACCATGTCGTAAGCTTGCACCTTGAGCTCCATTTCTTCCGGGTATGAGGCCCTTGGGACCTTGGAGCATGTAGCTTTAAAGTCAAACCATAACTCGAAATCATTGGCCAACTTGTAAAAAATGATATTCCATGACAAAGTTTGTTGCATATCTCCAAATTTTCTATGATCTAATCAGCAGTGCACTAGGCATTCCTTATACTCCTTCTAAGACATTAAAGGACCCATTTCTTGCCAGAAAAAGGGAACCCCCTCTTCGTCAATGGTATGAACAGCTTGACGACCTCTCAGACTTTGTGCTTAGTAACATCTATTTTTCCCTGTATTGTCTCCATCATCCTGTGTTTGGATATTTCCTTTCTGGCTTCAGAGACAACAATGACCCTGTTTTGAATATCGTATCTGTTAGTGGCCTCATCTGACAAGGAGCTCAGGAACATTACGTCTCTACGGTCTCCAAAGGTTTTTTGTTCACTTCAGCCACTACTACCTTGAATTGTTTCCTTTCTTCTCTCATAGTGATTTCCAGATCTTCAATAACATTGAGATAGGGTCAGAACTTGTCAGCTTATATGATGATCTAGTCCCATATCAGATGCCTCACGCATTGCAAGGGAAGTTTTCCTATCACTTGTTGGCTCAACTTATCATTTTGTTGAGTCAGTTCTTGGCACTTCTCTTCGTCCTTTTCTCTACCTTGTTTCTCTTTGACTCTTTCTTTTTCCAATTCCTCAACCTGCTACTTTAGGTTCTATATCATCTATCACCCCCACCACCTCCATTGAGTCAAATTTGGAATAATACTGAGGGAGTATCAAGGGCCTACCTTTTTCTGTAGCACGATCTCCTGGCTGGTCCAGGCTGGCGCTCTGGACGTGGTTGGATATTTGATAGCTTTGAGGTTTGAGAAAAATAAAAATCTTTGCAACTTTGTGTGGGACTCTTTATATCTTTTTACACAATATAACCTTTGTGCATCTCTCAAGTGGCTCGCACAGTATATTTACCCTTCGCGATCTAAAATCGTAGATCTGTGGGGTTCTCAGTACCACACATATTCTTACTCCATGTGTATGCAGCCTGAATGTTTATAGGGATTGAATTCCGTCACGACCGTCGATTTGAGCAGACCCCACCCCTCTTCACGTAGCAAGGTTTTGTTTCCTTCTGTGCTACTCTAGATTGCGAAATGAATTATAACCGTCGATTCGCTTCTTCCTACACAAGCATCGTTGATCAAAATAGCCCATACCACTTTTTGCAATCCGTATTTGCATCTTCATCCTTGTAAGTTTGGAATGTGAAATGGCCCTCACCCATATATCTTCTTGGGATCCAATCTTTATCATTGGATGTTTCCGAGCTTTAAACTATTTCATAGATCTGAAAAGCGGATTTTCGTCAGGTAGGTTCACCATGCGAAATGGCTTGACGTCATTGATTTTCCCCATGGTCATCTTCGTCCTTCGATAGAGACTCCTCTTTAATGCCTCCAACACGTCCAACATTTCCTCTTAGCTCCACTTCCCCACTGCACAGTCTATCTTGCTGTTGAGCGTTACCCTGCGTATGCCATTAGCTCCTTCCATTGCCTTCTCAACACTTCTCGACAGGGCCAAAGAATGCAAGTAGCATTCATACCCAAAATTTAATTAAGTATTAACAGCCGGCTCCACAAGGGATGCTATCCTCCCAGTGAGGTAGCAAAAAACCCCCCGTAGACCAAGTGCCGAAACCATTGAGAATATCATATTAGCTAACTGCCTGAAACAAAAAAAAACTTTAAAATAATGGTTATCTCTTCTGATCTTAGGGCCTTCTCCGCGGGCTTCAAATATTCCAACTCACCACCTATACTGATTAAAATTCAAAATGTATTTACACTATGATACATGGATACTAATCCCTTCATTCCATGTAACTCTTTAGGAACCTCCCATTCAATGTGCCCCCTTCATATTGCGACCCATTTGGATACTGTAAAATGAAGGCATTGTCTCCTCTGTGCACAATAATAAGATATGGACCTACCCATAAATGGTTGAACTTCCTGTGCTTCCTGTTATCTTCATGGGGGGCATCCCATTTTAGCACTAATTCATTGACTTGGAAAACATCTTCCTTTATTCTTCTGTCGAAGGTATTCTTCATCTTTTCCTGGTGTATGTGGACCTTATCATAAGCCTTGTCCCTCACTTCATTAAGCTCAATGATCTGGTTCATCCTTCTTTGAATGGGATTCGGCTCGTCCAATGGATCCCGCAATAATTTCATGACTGGGACACCCAGAGAGGCAGGAAAAATTACCTCAACTCCATATACTAACTGGAAAGGCAACATACCAATGGCTCTTTTCGTGCTGATTCTACCAGCCCATAAGGCATATTTCAATTTGGTGTGCCAAGCTTTCTTGTTATCTTCTAATAGCTTCTTAATAATCCTCACAAGGCTCTTGTTAGAGGATTCAGCCAATCCGTTCCCCTGTGGGTAATAAGCCATAGAGTGATTCGGGATTATATGGTATTTATGGAAAAAATTGATCGTCTTTTTGGATTTTAATACAGGGCCATTGTCTGTCACAATTCACCTCGAGCAGCTGAACCTTGCCATAATATTGTTTTCTATGAAATCCATTATCAGTTCTTATGTAGCCGTCCCGGAGGGTATAGCCTCGATCCACTTTGTGGAGTAATCAGTGGGAGTTAGAATCCACTTATGTTGTCCGGAGGAGTTTGGGTTTATCTCACCGATGAAGTATAAGCCCCATTGCTGGAACGAGGCTTCCACAGATATAGGGTTGAGAGGGAGAGACACCACCTTCCTTTTTCCTTCAAAAATCTGACACTAGTAACACTTTATTGTTTCCTTATAAACATTCAAGAACAAAGAAGGCCAATAAAATCCCGCCCTCAGAATTTTGTTTGCAGTGACTTTCTAGGAATGATGTCCTCCACAATCTCCTTCATGAAACTCCTTTTCCATGCTTCGAGCTTCGTATTCCAGAAGACAATTCAGCAATATTCCCCCGGGGTCTTTCTAGTAGAGGTACTGTTCTATGATGAAAAATTTTGCATCTTTCAATTTTATGGATCTAAAGTGGATTTCACCTGCACCTCAGCTTCTTCTGGACCAGATTAACAAGCAAGAAAATTCAGCTGCAGAGAGTCACAATGGGAGTTCATCATCATCTTATCCTATCCATGCCCTTTGACCAACTTTGTGGGCTTGATTTCTATGTCATATTCTAGGAGCACCGCAACCCACTTGACTCTCTTTCCTTTCAGGTCAGGCTGTGTAAGTATGCTCTTCACCACACTGCATGGTATGAAGGCGATGATGTGGGAATGGAGGAGATAGATTCTAAAATCCTTCAAGGATTTAACCAAGGCGTATGCTTCTTTTTCCATTATGTTATATCTCAATTCTCCATCTCTCAATATCTTACTGAAGAACGCTATAGGATGCTATTCACCCCAATCATTCTTTTGTAGCAACGCTGCCGCTACAGTGTGTTCTAAAGCATAAGAGAATACCAAAAATCTTTTTCAAAGTCTTGGATGATCAATACAGGAGCTTTTAAGATGGCCTATTTTATACCTTTGAAATCTTTCTTGGCTCCAATCATCCACTTAATTTCATGATCCTTCCTCAGCATGTCGATACTGTCCATCAGGATTTCGACAAAGCTAGGGGTGAATCTTCTCAAGAAGTTGACTTGACCGAGGAAGGATTGGATTTATTTCTTGCTCCTTGGTTCTTCAACCTTCAAGATGCCCTTTACCCTATCTAGATCAATCCTGATCCCTTCCCTTGAGATGATGTGTCCAAGCAATTTTCCTTCTTCCATAGCAAATTTTGACTTTCTGGGGTTCAAGGAAATGCCATACTTTCTGCATTTAATGAAAACTCTTTCCAAGTGTCTAATATGATCTTTAGCCCACCTGGAGTACACAGTAATGTCGTCCATGTATATCACCACAAATTTTTCTTTCTCTTTTGCAAAAGCGATATCCAGGGCACGTTGGAAAGTTGCTCCAACATTCATTAACACAAAGGGCATCTTTGCGTATGTAGACCTAACAACAAGGTTTCGTACTATGCTACATTGTTAGAGCATTCAAAAATCAAATTGTAAGAGTGAGTTTTGGTATCTTAAATGGGGGAGACAATATACACACCTACTCCAGCACCTGCTTTAGACACTGAGCTGTCGAAATACATCTTCCATAGTCCTTCGTCTTCCTAATTTCCTTCTTCGGCCTCCAGCTCACTAGCCTCTTTTTCATCTCTTTGTGGCCCACCGATTTTGGAGTTGCAAGGAGATACATCGTTGAATAAAATAGAGGACCACAAGTCCATGTCGAGGGCATAGACGTGATGGATGTCAGGTTGATTCTAACTGCTCACTACATAAGGAAACCTCTTCTAACTGTATAACCTTTTACTTTTGTTCTAAACATGAATTGTAGCATAGGTCATGCCAATTTGCAAGCTTCCTTTCACCTTCGAAGTCCAAGATCTCGACAACAGAATACCAAACTAGGGAGGAATGTCGGCCACGATGACGTCCATGACCACAATTTTAGAGGGAAGCTTATTTAAAGAAACCACCATGTCTTTGATCAATCCCAAACATTTCACCCTTTTAGATCAAAGGAATACAGGTCTTTGTAAGGCGTAGTAACTCCAACCCCAGGCTTTCCACCACTCCTTTTGTCATCAGATTGTGTGAGGCTCCTGAATCCAACATGGCATTATTTAACACCATATCATGCACATTCAAGCTCATGTAAAAGGGGGGAACCTCCTCATCCTCGATGTCCATGCTATCAATCTTAGACCTTAGAACAATAGTAGGATTGTCTTTGGTCAGATTTAAGATATCAGGTTGAGCTTCCCCTTGATTCACAAACATCTACATGATTGTGTCTCTATACTCCTGATTCCTCAACAATTCATTAAAAGGAATCGATATCTTCACCTTAGCTAGATTGTTTTGGAGGTTAAACGTGGAGAAGGCTTTGCTTAGCTCGACAGGCGCCACTGGTTCCAACCTTCTCACATTACTGCTCTCTTTTCCCACTTCTATAGGTGCCATCGGCCCTTTTTGTTTGTCATTTTCTTTCCTAGGATAGGTATGACTACTAGAAGGCTGGTCTTGGTTTAACCCTCATTTATGTATAGCAGCGTCACTAGCAGAGTCACCACCTTTCCTCTGTATAGCCATGTCCCTATTTCCTAGCTTGATCTTCCTGACGTCATTTATAGCATGCATATACCCTTTATGATATTGCTCTAATTCGTCGGTCAGCGCCTTTAATTCCACCTAAGTGAACATATCATGTTCCTCTTCTATCAAATAAATCTCAGAGTCCAGGTCACCGAAATGATGGATATGATCTTTGGCGGACTCAGCTTCATCCTGTGCAGCCATATAGTTTTCAGGAAAAGGAGGTCCGATTGGCTGCTCTTCTGGGTTTCTCAAGTTCCTCACATCCCTTGGTCTATTTGGTTAGAGTGGGGGATGGACTTGCCACCTAAAATTGGGATTCCTTATTTGAGGTTCATTCTGTTCCCAGTTCACTGGTCTGGCTTCTACCGTCGGCCTATCCATCAAATTTTCCATGGTTTTGAGCATCATATCAAATTTTATATCACTGGATGAAGAGGTAGAATTAGAGGGGTGTGCTTCTTCTCTACCGTTCCTCCTGTTGATATCCTCCCTTGGTTTAATTTTCCCACATGCCATCATACTGGCCTCTACTTCTAAGGCATGGGTGAACATGGTCGGGAGGGTGTTGGACTTTCTTTCTCTTAATAGAAAAGCAAAATCATTGTCAAAGGTGTCTGCATAATGAAGCTTAGCCACCCCTGGTGAAGGCTTGATATCGGCAGTTGTCGAGTTGTAGACCTGCATGAATCGGATAGAAAATTCATGGATGGTGTTATCCCTAAAGTTGGACCTAGACTATAGGATCCAAGCTTAAGGAAATTTTAGTTTGAAAATGTTCAAATTGAATGAAGCTGGTATTAAACCAGGGAAAAAGATACTTACAGACACTAGGCTACTGTCACTTGTTTGTATAATTTTATACAGTTTAGGAGTATTGCAATCAAAACATTCACACACAATTTACAATGAACAAATCTGGTAAATAACAGATGGATAAATACAGGTATGTATAAGATAATCAGAGTATTTGAAGTGTAGCCTGGTATGAATAAGAGGTACAGGGAAATGAAACCAATTCTGTATAACATAAAAGCAATGACAATGTTCAACAATAAGGTTTTATGATCTTGAATATGAAATGAAACTAGTACTGTTTCTATAAAGGAAAGATAACTGTCAATTTAAAATAAGAATCATGCATTGGAATGTGAGTGACCAAATACACAAAATATTTATCAAAGAGACAGTTCATAAAGTACAGCAACAAATCAACATCAAATTCATTCAAAACTAAAACCTGTACTTTGAAGTTGCAAGGATTTTATGAAATACAGAGGTATTTACAAGTGCTCCAACATATCTCCCAAAACAGCCAACCCCTCTCTGCGTTCTCCAGCCCCTAGCTGGGAATTTTCTCC
>LPNX010098930.1:0-13668 GCA_001517045.1 Pseudotsuga menziesii | reverse complement strand
TTACTTTGGACAATTTTTATCAGGGTTTATGTAAGGAGGGCCTTATACTTGGAGCTTTGATGGAAATTGCAAGAAGGATATTTTTTAAGGTTGGTACAGAGGTAAAAAAATCAGAGTCTGATTGTTTAAAACTTTGTTTCTTCCATCTCGATGGAGACCTTTTTACTCTTCTCTCAGTTTACAAGAAGTGGGAGGATAAACGAAAATTCAGAAGGAAGAAATGGTGCTGGGAAAATAACATTAATGCCAAATCCATGGTAAGATGTAAAGATGATATCATAAAAACTTCAAGTTGTCTCTTGAAGAGGTTCCGTGGAAAGAATAATTACAATTTGCATTCCCTTGTTGCTACAATTCAACAAACTTGCAACATCTACCGGCTTGGTATAGAGGTAGACCATCATAAAAGAGAAATCCAATTTTTTTAGATATAGAGAAAATACACCAGGAATTTGACAGGATGGAAGATGTATTGAACTATGAAATGCAGATGGGTGCTAAAATAATCACTGACACAAAGCGCATTGAACTATACATTGTGTTTGGACATAATTTTCATGTTACAAGAGAAAAGATTGGCATTCTATGTAATGGGAAGTTTTATTATGAGGTGAATGTGGAAGAAGACGCTGAGTTTTTAAAGCTTGTCATTTATAAACACTTATTCTCTCATGTTGACATGTCCAAAAGTTATTCATCTAACAAGTTAAATGATGGTCTCTATGGGATTGGCTATTATGAATCTTTAGGAAATGTGAACTTAAAGAGATTCTTATTATTTTTCTATTGGAAAGCTAGTGACTGGTAGCTTTCCTTGTAGCATAAGCATGTGTGCAGTCGCTAGAAGAAAAATTCTTATGCTACAAGTAAAGCTAGCAGTCGCTGGCTTTCCTCGATCTTTTGTCATGTGTTTATTTCAAAATAGAGCACATGGCACAAGCTCAAGGTATAAGCTAGCAACCACCAATCACCATGGACAATATTTTTCTATTGGAAAGCTAGCGACTGCTAGCTTTCTTTCTAGCATAAGTATGTGTTATTATCCTAGAAGGAAAGCTAGCAGTCGCTAGCTTTCCTTGATCTTGTGCCATGTGCTTATTTGAAAATAGAGTACATGATACAAGTTCAAAGTATAAGCTAGCAACCACCAATCACCATGCCTAGGGTTTTTCTATTGGAAAGCTAGCGACTGCTAGCTTTCCTTCTAACATAAGCATGTGTGTCATGCTAAAAGGAAATGCATTTGCTAGAAGGAAAGCTAGCATTCGTTAAAAAAAGAGTACATGGCACAAACTCAAGGTATAAGCTAACAACCACCAATCACCATGTACAGGGTTTTTGTATTGGAAAGCTAGCGACTGTTAGCTTTCCTTCTTGCATAAGCATGTGTGTTTACGATAGAAGAAAATTCTTATGCTACAAGGAAACCTGGCAGTCGCTAGCTTTCTTTTATCTGTTGCCATGTTCTTATTTCAAAATAGAGCACATGGCACAAGCTCAAAGTATAATTTAGCAACCACAAATCACCATGGACATGATTTTTCTATTGGAAAGCTAGCGACTGCTAGCTTTCCTTCTAGCATAAGTATGTGTTATTATCCTAGAAGGAAATGGTTATGCTAGGAGGAAAGCTAGCAGTCGCTAGCTTTCCTTGATCTCGTGCCATGTGTTTATTTCAAAATAGAGCACATGGCGCAAGCTGAAGGTATAAGCTAGCAACCACCAATCACCATGGACAATGTTATCAATTGGAAAGCTAACGACTTCTAGCTTTCCTTCATGGCTAGAGTTTTTCTATTAGAAAGCTACCAATTGTTATCTTTCCTTCTAGCATAAGCACATGTGTGCTTATGCTAGAAGGAAATGCTTATGCTAGAAAGAAAGCTAGTAGTTTCTAGCTTTCCTTTATCTTGTGCCATGTGCTTCTTTCAAAATAGAGCACATGCCACAAGCTCAATGTATAAGCTAGCAACCACAAATCACCATGGATAGGGTTTTTCTATTGGAAAGCTAGCGACTGATAACTTTCCTTCTAGCATAAGAATGTGTGGTTATGCCAGAAGGAAATGCTTATGCTATCTTTTTTTTTATCTTGTTTCGTGTTCTTCTTTCAAAATAGAGCACATGGCACAAGATCAATGTATAACCTATCAACCACCAATCACCATGCCCAGGGTTTTTTTATTGGAAAGCTAGCGATTGCTAGCTTTCCAATAACATAAGCATGTGTGCTTATTCTATGTAATGGGAAGTTTTATTATGAGGTGAATGTGGAAGAAGACACTGAGTTTTTAAAGCTTGTCATTTATAAGCACTTATTCTCTCATGTTGACATGTCCAAAAGTTATTCATCTAACAAGTTAAATGATGGTCTCTATGAGATAGGCTATTATGAATCTTTAGGAAATGTGAACTTAAAGAGATTCTTATTATTTTTCTATTGGAAAGCTAGCGACTGCTAGCTTTCCTTGTAGCATAAGCATGTGTGCAGTCGCTAGAAGAAAAATTCTTATGCTACAAGTAAAGCTAGCAGTCGCTGGCTTTCCTTGATCTTTTGTCATGTGTTTATATCAAAATAGAGCACATGGTACAAGCTCAAGGTATAAGCTAGCAACCACCAATCACCATGGACAAGATTTTTCTATTGGAAAGCTAGTGATTGCTAGCTTTCTTTCTAGCATAAGTATGTGTTATTATCCTAAAAGGAAATGCTTATCCTACAAGAAAAGCTAGCAGTCGTTAGCTTTCCTTGATCTTGTGCCATGTGCTTATTTGAAAATAGAGTACATGATACAAGTTCAAATTATAAGCTAGCAACCACCAATCACCATGCCTAGGGTTTTTCTATTGGAAAGCTGGCGACTGCTAGCTTTCCTTCTAACATAAGCATGTGTGTCATGCTAAAAGGAAATGCATTTTCTAGAAGGAAAGGTAGCATTCGTTAAAAATAGAGTACATGGCACAAGCTCAAGGTATAAGCTAACAACCACCAATCACCATGTACATGGTTTTTGTATTGGAAAGCTAGCGACTGTTAGCTTTCCTTCTTGCATAAGCATATGTGTTTATGATAGAAGAAAATTCTTATGCTACAAGGAAAGCTAGCAGTCGCTAGCTTTCTTTTATCTGTTGCCATGTTTTTATTTCAAAATAGAGCACATGGCACAAGCTCAAAGTATAATTTAGCAACCACCAATCACCATGGACATGACTTTTCTATTGGAAAGCTAGCGACTGCTAGCTTTCCTTATAGCATAAGTATGTGTTATTATCCTAGAAGGAAATGCTTATGCTAGGAGGAAAGCTATCAGTCGTTAGCTTTCCTTGATCTTGTGCCATGTGTTTATTTCAAAATAGAGCACATGGCGCAAGCTGAAGGTATAAGCTAGCGACCACCAATCACCATGGACAATGTTATCAATTGGAAAGCTAACGACTGCTAGCTTTCCTTCATGGCTAGAGCTTTTCTATTAGAAAGCTACAAATTGTTATCTTTCCTTCTAGCATAAGCACATGTGTGCTTATGCTAGAAGGAAATACTTATGCTAGAAAAAAAGCTAGCAGTCGCTAGCTTTCCTTTATCTTGTGCCATGTGCTTCTTTCAAAATAGAGCACATGCCACAAGCTCAATGTATAAGCTAGCAACCACCAATCACCATGGCTAGGGTTTTTCTATTGGAAATCTGGTGACTGATAACTTTCCTTCTAGCATAAGAATGTATGGTTATGCCAGAAGGAAATGCTTATGCTAGATTTTTTTTATCTTGTTTCGTGTTCTTCTTTCAAAATAGAGCACATGGCACAAGATCAACGTATAACCTATTAACCACCAATCACCATGCTCAGGGTTTTTTTATTGGAAAGCTAGCGATTGCTAGCTTTCCAATAACATAAGTATGTGTGCTTATTCTATGTAATGGGAAGTTTTATTATCAGGTGAATGTGGAAGAATACGCTAAGTTTTTAAAGCTTGTCATTTATAAACACTTATTCTCTCATGTTGACATGTCCAAAAGTTATTCATCTAACAAGTTAAATGATGGTCTCTATGGGATAGGCTATTATGAATCTTTAGGAAATGTGAACTTAAAGAGATTCTTATTATTTTTCTATTGGAAAGCTAGCGACTGCTAGCTTTCCTTGTAGCATAAGCATGTGTGTAGTTGCCAGAAGAAAAATTCTTATGCTACAAGTAAAGCTAGCAGTCGCTGGCTTTCCTTGATCTTTTGTCATGTGTTTATTTCAAAATAGAGCACATGGCACAAGCTCAAGGTATAAGCTAGCAACCACGAATAACCATGGACAAGATTTTTCTATTGGAAAGCTAATGACTGCTAGCTTTCTTTCTAGCATAAGTATGTGTTATTATCCTAGAAAGAAATGCTTATGCTAGAAGGAAAGCTAGCAGTTGCTAGCTTTCCTTAATCTTGTGCCATGTGCTTATTTGAAAATAGAGCACATGATACAAGTTCAAAGTATAAGCTAGCAACCACCAATCACCATGCCCAGGGTTTTTCTATTGGAAAGCTGGCGACTGCTAGATTTCCTTCTAACATAAGGATGTGTGTCATGCTAAAAGGAAATGCATTTGCTAGAAGGAAGGGTAGCATTCGTTAAAAATAGAGTACATGGCACAAGCTCAAGGTATATGCTAACAACCACCAATCACCATGGACAGAGTTTTTGTATTGGAAAGCTAGCGACTGTTAGCTTTCCTTCTTGCATAAGCATATGTGTTTATGATAGAAGAAAATTCTTATGCTACAAGGAAAGCTAGAAGTCGCTAGCTTTCTTTGATTTGTTGTCGTGTTCTTATTTCAAAATAGAGCACATGGCTCAAGCTCAAAGTATAATCTAGCAACCGCCAATCACGATGGACAGGATTTTTCTATTGGAAAGATAACAACTGCTATCTTTCCTTCTAGCATACGTATGTGTTATTATCCTAGAAGGAAATGCTTATGCTAGGAGGAAAGCTAGCAGTCGCTAGCTTTCCTTGATCTTGTGCCATGTGTTTATTTCAAAATAGAGCACATGGCGCAAGCTGAAGGTATAAGCTAGCAACCACCAATCACCATGGACAGTGTTATCAATTGGAAAGCTAACGACCGCTAGCTTTCCTTCATGGCTAGAGTTTTTCTATTAGAAAGCTAGCAATTGTTATCTTTCCTTTCAGCATAAGCACATGTGTGCTTATGCTAGAAGGAAATGCTTATGCTAGAAAGAAAGCTAGCAGTCGCTAGCTTTCCTTTATCTTGTGCCATGTGCTTCTTTCAAAATAGAGCACATGGCACAAGCTCAAGGTATAAGCTAGCAACCACAAATCACCATGGCTAGGGTTTTTCTATTGGAAAGCTATCGACTGACAACTTTCCTTCCAGCATAAGAATGTGTTTTTATGCCAGAAGGAAATGCTTATGCTAGCTTTCCTTGATCTTGTTCCGTGTTTTTTTTCAAAATAGAGCACATGGCACAAGATCAACGTATAACCTATCAACCACCAATAACCATGCCCAGGGTTTTTTTATTGGAAAGCTAGCGATTGCTAGCTTTCCAATAACATAAGCATGTGTGCTTATTCTATGTAATGGGAAGTTTTATTATGAGGTGAATGTGGAAGAAGACGCTGAGTTTTTAAAGCTTGTCATTTATAAACACTTATTCTCTCATGTTGACATGTCCAAAAGTTATTCATCTAACGAATTAAATGATGGTTTCTATGGGATAGACTATTATGAATCTTTAAGAAATGTGAACTTAAAGAGATTCTTATTATTTTTCCATTGGAAAGCTAGCGACTGCTAGCTTTCCTTGTAGCATAAGCGTGTGTGCAGTCGCTAGAAGAAAAATTCTTATGCTACAAGTAAAGCTAGCAGTCGCTGGATTTCCTTGATCTTTTGTCATGTGTTTATTTCAAAATAGAGCACATGGCACAAGCTCAACGTATAAGCTAACAACCACCAATCACCATGGACAAGATTTTTCTATTGGAAAGCTAGTGACTGCTAGCTTTCTTTATAGCATAAGTATGTGTTATTATCCTAGAAGGAAATGCTTATGCTAGAAGGAAAGCTAGTAGTCGCTAGCTTTCCTTGATCTTGTGCCATGTGCTTATTTGAAAATAGAGTACATGATACAAGTTCAAAGTATAAGCTAGCAACCACCAATCACCATGCCTAGGGTTTTTCTATTGGAAAGATAGCGACTGCTAGCTTTCCTTCTAACATAAGCATGTGTGTCATGCTAAAAAGAAATGCATTTGCTAGAAGGAAAGGTAGCATTAGTTAAAAATAGAGTACATGGCACAAGCTCAAGGTATAAGCTAACAACCACCAGTCACCATGGACAAGGTTTTTGTATTGGAAAGCTAGTGACTGTTAGCTTTCCTTCTTGCATAAGCATGTGTGTTTATGATAGAAGGAAATTCTTATGCTACAAGGAAAGCTAGCAGTCGCTAGCTTTTTTTGTTCTGTTGCCATGTTCTTATTTCAAAATAGAGCACATGGCACAAGCTCAAAGTATAATCTAGCAACCACCAATCACCATGGACAGGATTTTTCTATTGGAAAGCTAGCGACTGCTAGCTTTCCTTCTAGCATAAGTATGTGTTATTATTTTAGAAGGAAATGATTATGCTATGAGGAAAGCTAGCAGTCGCTAGCTTTCCTTGAACTTGTGCCATGTGTGTATTTAAAAATAGAGCACATGGCGCAAGCTGAAGGTATAAGCTAGCAACCACCAATCACCATAGACAGTGTTATCAATTGGAAAGCTAACGACTGCTAGCTTTCCTTCATGGCTAGAGTTTTTCTAGTAGAAAGCTAGCAATTGTTATCTTTCCTTCTAGCATAAGTGTGCTTATGCTAGAAGGAAATGCTTATGCTTGCAGGAAAGCTAGCAGTCATTAGCTTTCCTTTATCTTGTGCCATGTGCTTCTTTCAAAATAGAGCACATGGCACAAGCTCAAGGTATAAGCTAGCAACCACCAATCACCATGGCTAGGGTTTTTCTATTGGAAAGCTATCGACTAACAACTTTCCTTCCAGCATAAGAATGTGTTGTTATGCCAGAAGGAAATGCTTATGCTAGCTTTCCTTGATCTTATTCCGTGTTCTTTTTTCAAAATAGAGCACATGGCACAAGATCAACGTATAACCTATCAACCACCAATCACCATGCCCAGGGTTTTTTTTATTGGAAAGCTAGCGATTGCTAGCTTTCCAATAACATAAGCATGCGTGCTTATTCTATGTAATGGGAAGTTTTATTATGAGGTGAATGTGGAAGAAGACGTTGAGTTTTTAAAGCTTGTCATTTATAAACACTTATTCTCTCATGTTGACATGTCCAAAAGTTATTCATCTAACGCATTAAATGATGGTCTCTATGGGATAGGCTATTATGAATCTTTAGGAAATGTGAACTTAAAGAGATTCTTATTATTTTTCTATTGGAAAGCTATCGACTGCTAGCTTTCCTTGTAGCATAAGCATGTGTGCAGTCGCTAGAAGAAAAATTCTTATGCTACAAGTAAAGCTAACAGTCGCTGGTTTTCCTTGATCCTTTGTCATGTGTTTATTTCAAAATAGAGCACATGGCATAAGCTCAAGGTATAAGCTAGCAACCACCAATCACCATGGACAAGATTTTTCTATTCAAAAGCTAGCGACTGCTAACTTTATTTCTAGCATAAGTATGTGTTATTATCCTACAAGGAAATGCTTATGCTAGAAGGAAAGCTAGCAGTCGCTAGCTTTCCTTCATCTTATGCTATGTGCTTATTTGAAAATAGAGTACATGATACAAGTTCAAAGTATAATCTAGCAACCACCAACCACCATGCCCAGGGTTTTTCTATTGGAAAGCTAGCGACTGCTAGCTTTCCTTCTAACATAAGCATGCGTGTCATGCTAAAAGGAAATGCATTTGCTAGAAGGAAATGTAGCATTCGTTAAAAATAGAGTACATGGCACAAGCTCAAGGTATAAGCTAACAACCACCAATCACCATGTACAGGGTTTTTGTATTGGAAAGCTAGCGAATGTGAGCTTTTCTTTTGGCATAAGCATGTGTGTTTATGATAAAAGAAAATTCTTATGCTACAAGGAAAGCTACCAGTCGTTAGCTTTCTTTGATCTTTTGTCATGTTTTTATTTCAAAATAGAGCACATGGCACAAGCTAAAAGTATAATCTAGCAACCATCAATCACCATGAACATGATTTTTCTATTGGAAAGCTAGCGACTGCTAGCTTTCCTTCTAGCATAAGTATGTGTTATTATCCTAAAAGGAAATGCTTATGCTAGGAGGAAAGCTAGCAGTCGCTAGCTTTCCTTGATCTTGTGCCATGTGTTTATTTCAAAATAGAGCACATGGCGCAAGCTGAAGGTATAAGCGAGCAACCACCAATCACCATGGACAGGGTTATCAATTGGAAAGCTAACGACTGCTAGCTTTCCTTTATGGCTAGAGCTTTTCTATTAGAAAGCTAGCAATTGTTATCTTTCCTTCTAGCATAATCACATGTGTGCTTATGCTAGAAGGAAATGCTTATGCTAGAAAGAAAGCTAGCAGTCGCTAGCTTTCCTTTATCTTGTGCCATGTGCTTCTTTCAAAATAGAGCACATGGCACAAGCTCAAGGTATAAGCTAGCAACCACCAATCACCATGGCTAGGGTTTTTCTATTGGAAAGCTAGCGACTGATAACTTTCCTTCTAGCATAAGAATGTGTGGTTATGCCAGAAGAAAATGCTTATGGTAGCTTTCCTTGATCTTGTTCCGTGTTCTTCTTTCAAAATGGAGCACATGGCACAAGATCAACATATAACCTATCAACCACCAATCACCATGCCCAGGGTTTTTTTATTGGAAAGTTAGTGATTGCTAGCTTTCCAATAACATAAGCATGTGTGCTTATTCTATGTAATGGGAAGTTTTATTATGAGGTGAATGTGGAAGAAGACGCTGAGTTTTTAAAGCTTGTCATTTATAAACACTTATTCTCTCATGTTGACATGTCCAAAAGTTATTCATATAACAAGTTAAATGATGGTCTCTATGGGATAGGCTATTATGAATCTTTAGGAAATGTGAACTTAAAGAGATTCTTATTATTTTTCTATTGGAAAGCTAGCGACTACTAGCTTTCCTTGTAGCATAAGTATGTGTGCAGTCGCTAGAAAAAAAATTCTTATGTTACAACTAAAGCTAGCAGTCGCTCGCTTTCCTTGATCTTTTGTCATGTGTTTATTTCAAAATAGAGCACGTGGCACAAGCTCAAGGTATAAGCTAGCAACCACCAATCACCATCGACAAGATTTTTCTATTGGAAAGATAGTGACTACTAGCTTTTTTTCTAGCATAAGTATGTGTTATTATCCTAGAAGGAAATGCCTATGCTATAAGGAAAGCTAGCAGTCGCTAGCTTTCCTTGATGTTCTGCCATGTGCTTATTTTAACATAGAGTACATGATACAAGTTCAAAGTATAAGCTAGCAACCACCAATCACCAAGCCCAGGGTTTTTCTATTGGAAAGCTAGCGACTGCTAGCTTTCCTTCTAACATAAGCATGTGTGTCATGCTAAAAGGAAATGCATTTGCTAGAAGGAAAAGTAGCATTCGTTAAAAATAGAGTACATGGCACAAGTGAAAGGTATAAGCTAACAACCACCAATCACCATGGATAGGGTTTTTGTATTGAAAAGCTAGCGACTGTTAGCTTTCCTTCTTGCATAAGCATGTGTGTTTATGATAGAAGAAAATTCTTATGCTACAAGGAAAGCTAGTAGTCGCTAGCTTTCATTGATCTGTTACCATGTTCTTATTTCAAAATAGAGCACATGACACAAGCTCAAAGTATAATCTAGAAACCACCAATCACCATGGACAGGATTTTTCTATTGGAAAGCTAGGGACTGCTAGCTTTCCTTCTAGCATAAGTATGTGTTATTATCCTAGAAGGAAATGCTTATGCTATGAGGAAAGCTAGCAGTCGCTAGATTTCCTTGATCTTATGCCATGTGTTTATTTCAAAATAGAGCACATGGCGCAAGCTGAAGGTATAAGCTAGCAACCACCAATCACCATAGACAATGTTATCAATTGGAAAGCTAACGACTGCTAGCTTTCCTTCATGGCTAGAGTTTTTTTATTAGAAAGCTACCAATTGTTATCTTTCCTTCTAGCATAAGCACATATGTGCTTATGCTAGAAGGAAATGCTTATGCTAGAAAGAAAGCTAGCAGTCACTAGCTTTCCTTTATCTTGTGCCATGTGTTTCTTTCATAATAGAGCACATGCCACAAGCTCAATGTATAAGCTAGCAACCACCAATCACCATGGCTAGGGTTTTTCTATTGGAAAGCTAGCGACTGATAACTTTCTTTCTAGCATAAGAATGTGTGGTTATGCCAGAAAGAAATGCTTATGCTAGCTTTTTTTTATCTTGTTCCGTGTTCTTCTTTCAAAATAGAGCACATGGCACAAGATCAACGTATAACCTATCAACCACCAATCACCATCCCCAGGGTTTTTTTATTGGAAAGCTAGCGATTGCTAGCTTTCCAATAACATAAGCATGTGTGCTTATTCTATGTAATGGGAAGTTTTATTATGAGGTGAATGTGGAAGAAGACGCTGAGTTTTTAAAGCTTGTCATTTATAAACACTTATTCTCTCATGTTGACATGTCCAAACGTTATTCATTTAACAAGTTAAATGATAGTCTCTATGGGATAGGCTATTATGAATCTTTAGGAAATGTGAACTTAAAGAGATTCTTATTATTTTTCTATTGGAAATCTAGCGACTGCTAGCTTTCCTTGTAGCATAAGCATGTGTGCAGTCGCTAGAAGAAAATTTTTTATGCTACAAGGAAAGCTAGCAGTTGCTGGCTTTCCTTGATATTTTGTCATGTGTTTATTTCAAAATAGAGCACATGGCACAAGCTCAAGGTATAAGCTAGCAACCACCAATCACCATGGACAAGATTTTTCTATTGGAAAGCTAGCGACTGCTAGCTTTCTTTCTAGCATAAGTATGTGTTATTATCCTAGAAGGAAATGCTTATGCTAGAAGGAAAGCTAGCAGTCGATAGCTTTCCTTGATCTTGTGCCATGTGCTTATTTGAAAATAGAGTACATGATACAAGTTCAAAGTATAAGCTAGCAACCACCAATCACCATGCCCATGGTTTTTCTATTGGAAAGCTAGCGACTGCTAGCTTTCTTTCTAACATAAGCATGTGTGTCATGCTAAAAGGAACTGCATTTGCTAGAAGGAAAGGTAGCATTCGTTAAAAATAGAGTACATGACACAAGCTCAAGGTATAAGCTAACAACCACCAATCACCATGGACAGGGTTTTTGTATTGGAAAGCTAGCGACTGTTAGCTTTCCTTCTTGCATAAGCATGTGTGTTTATGATAGAAGGAAATTCTTATGCTACAAGGAAAGCTAGCAGTCGCCAGCTTTCTTTGATCTGTTTCCATGTTCTTATTTCAAAATAGAGCACATGACACAAGCTCAAAGTATAATCTAGCAACCACCAATCACCATGGACATGATTTTTCTATTGGAAAGCTAGCGACTCTTCTAGCATAAGTATGTTTTATTATCCTAGAAGGAAATGCTTATGCTAGGAGGAAAGCTAGCAGTCGCTAGCTTTCCTTGATCTTGTGCCATGTGTTTATTTCAAAATAGAGCACATGGCGCAAGCTGAAGGTATAAGCTAGCAACCACCAATCACCATGGACAGTGTTATCAATTGGAAAGCTAACGACTGCTAGCTTTCCTTCATGGCTAGAGGTTTTCTATAAGAAAGCTAGCAATTGTTATCTTTCCTTCTAGCATAAGCACATGTGTGCTTATGCTTATGCTATAAGGAAATGCTTATGCTAGAAAGAAAGCTAGTAGTCGCTAGCTTTCCTTTATCTTGTGCCATGTGCTTCTTTCAAAATAGAGCACATGGCACAAGCTCAAGGTATAAGCTAGCAACCACCAATCACCATGGCTAGGGTTTTTCTATTGGAAAGCTAGCGACTGATAATTTTCCTTCTAGCATAAGAATGTGTGGTTATGCCAGAAGGAAATGCTTATGCTAGCTTTCCTTGATCTTGTTCGGTGTTCTTCTTTCAAAATATAGCACATGGCACAAGATCAACGTATAACCTATCAACCACCAATCACCATGCCCATGGTTTTTTTATTGGAAAGCTAGCGATTTCTAGCTTTCCAATAACATAAGCATGTGTGCTTATGCTAGAAGGAAATTCTTATTCTATAAGGAAAGATAGCAGTCGCTAGCTTTCCTTGATCCTGTGCCACGTGCTGATTTCAAAATAGAGTACATGACACAAGCTCTAGGTATAACCTAGCAACCAACAATCACCATGCCCAAGGTTTTTCTATTGGAAAGCTTGCGACTACTAGCTTTCCTTCTAGCATAAGCATGTGTGCTTATGCTAGAAGGAAATTCTTATGTTAGAAGGAAAGCGAGCAGTCGCTAGCTTTCCTTGATCTTGTACCATGTGCTTATTTCAAAATAGAGGACATGGCACAAGATTACCGTATAAGTTAGCAACCACTAATCACCATGGCTAAGGTTTTTCTATTGGAAAGCTAGCGATTGATAACTTTCCTTCTAGCATAAGCATGTGCGCTTATTCTAGAAGGAAATGCTTATGTTAGAAAGAAAGCTAGCAGTTGCTAGCTTTTTTTGATCTTGTGCCATGTGTTTCTTTCAAAATAGAGCACATGGCATAAGCTCAAGGTATAGGCTAGCAACCACCAATCACCATGCTTAGGGTTTATCTATTAGAAAGCTAGCGACTACTAGCTTTCATTCTAGCATAAATATGTGTGCTTATGCTACAAGAAAATGCTTAGGCTAGAACGAAAGCTAGGAGTCACTAGCTTTCCTTGATTTTGTGCCATGTGCTTATTTCAAAATAGAGTACATGGCACAAGACCAAGGTATAACCTAGCAACCACCAATCACCATGCCCAGGGTTTTTCTTCTGGAAAGCTAATGAGTGCTAGCTTTTCTTCTAGCATAAGCATGTGTGCTTATGCTAGAAGGAAATGCTTATGCTAGAAGGAAAGCTAGTAGTCGCTATGTATTAGTAGTCGCTAAGCTAGGAGTCACTTATAATTCAAAAAACTTCTACTATGTATTAGTATACTAATAGTGGCATCAAGTAGCATTGCTTGGGATTTTGTATTACTCTAGTTCCATATAGATGTTATTCTTCACTAATCTACAATATAGGTTTAGATGACACCAAATAACTATTTTCGGGAGTACTTAAAATATGGATGACTCCAATCAAGGATATTTGAATTTACTTTGAACAATTGATACAAAAAATAAATCTCAATGAGCCATGATTATACAAACTTGCATGATCAATCATGGTTGGATTCCAACCTACTTAATAACAACCTTCAATACTATTACAAGTTCCATGATTATACAAACTTGCATGATCGATCATGGCTGGATTTCAACCTACTTAATAACTACCTTCAATACTATTACAAGTTCTTAAGTATGGAAAGTTTTTAGAAATTTTTACAAGTTTTCTAAGAATAGTTTTGTGTTTGTATTAAGATTATATACATTGATAACCAATCTTGTTTTGATTACGCTTTGTAGCTCCATCATAATT